>MU185123.1:171006-231587 GCA_016904865.1 Pissodes strobi
AGCAATTCGTGGTTATTGGTCGAATCTCACTGAAGATCCAGCATCAGGGCATGGCGATAAGTTAACCGCGTGGCGCTCAGGCATTATAACTCACCACGACCCTTCTCCACTGTCTAAAAGCTGGGGGCCGCCATTGTTCCTGCACTAAAGGCTGTACCACCGATTGTGAACTTGAAGATTATTGTGATGTTGGAGATTATTGTAAACTTGTATATTTATGTAAATTAGGTTTGTATTTGTTTGGGAACTGAGCGTTACAAAACTTTAAACGCTAACTGGATAGCTTTTGAAATGTGGGCTTGGAGAAGGCCCTTGAAAATTCCTTGGACTACTCATATAACCAATGTGTCAATACTAGAAGAACTAAAAATGAATGTAAGACTGTCAACCATAGTAAGATTGCGAATTCTCAAGTTTTTTGGCCACATAAGCAGGAGGAAAGATGATAATCTAGAAAAACTAGTGATACAAGGGAAAATCGAAGGTACGAGACGTAGGGGACGATCTCCGAATCGGTAGATGGATCAAATGACGCACTTCACGGGAAATTCGCTGCAAGAAAACATGAGATATACATTCCAGATAGAGATAAATCGAGAGAAATCATAAATACCGTGACATGAATTATAAGATCACGACGCTTCAATCAATGAAGTAAATGACTAGAGAGAGGGAGATCTAACCTATCCCCCAGCCAGTCCAAGATAATAAAATAACCTGAAGGTGCCTGCTACTTTTAAGGTGTGCGAGACACTTAAGTCCAGCACGTCTCTCACTTACTAGATGAAACTAATCAAAGCTAACTCAAACCAACGAAAACTAACCCATTTTAACCGAAACTAACCCAAGCTAATAAAATGTACTTATAGTAAAGCGCGCTTAAGCCTGTTTCAATTGGTTTTTAAACAAATTAAACAAAATTTTAAAAAAGTATGCAAAAATCTCTTTTCCGCCAGTTTGTCTTCTTTCAAAATTACTTCTCTAATGTATTAGAATTCTTAGAAATGCAAAACATCGTGAATTTCTATAATGGGGCTATATCCAACTATTACTCCGAGGCAACTATCAGATATATAGCACCATAATAATAATCAATCCAAATTATAAAAAAATATGCATACAACCTTGTTTACGCCGATGTTTATTTCTCTCAAATTTACTTCTTCAATTCATTAGAATCCTTAGAAATGTAAAAAATTTCGAATTTTTGTGATGGGCCTATATCCAATATTCCGGTTTTTATAATAAAATATTATGAGGATGGGCAAGTATCATACCACTACATCATGTAACAATGGAGGAAGGATTTAGTAGGAATCCCAATATCTGCAAGATATTAAAAACTTCCAGCTCAGTTTTGAACCTCAAAAAGAAAAGGAAGAAATGTAATCATAATGATCATTGCCTTCAATATCACTGTGATGTCCTTTAAAAATCGTGCTGAATAGTTGAAAGTTGTGAAAAAAGCCCTTTTCAGACGATCTTAAAGGGATCTGTTAATTTTCAGAATAGACAATACAGATAATAATACTAATTGGTGGTCATGCGCCTTTCTACGCTTGGACAGTAGAAAAAATTCACAGTCCTTCACAAAGATGCAACCGGGGGGGGGGGGGGGGACATTGAAAATGCCGAAGCAAAATGCAACGCTTATTAAATTTGAGATCTGAGAAAACTCATAATTGTGTGAAATATATAGTTGATAGAAGTTTGGTTGAGATCAGGTTAGATTACGTAAGTTTAGTTTACCAAAATATAATAAATAAATGCATATTACTTGATGTCGCGTTCTTTTTTACAATTTAAAACGTTATGTGTGGTTGTAAAAAGCAAAAGACCATTTGCATTCGATTCGTCTCACATTCATCGATCGAATGATATGAAACACGACTAGTCTGTCGTGAGAATCTAAAAGTCACCCTCATCCACCTTTAACACAATCTAATGTAATAAATTACTTTTAGCAGATTACGCAAGTTTAGTTTACCAAAATATACCACATAAATGCATATTACTTCAAATTTCGTTCGTTTTCACTATTTATAACATTAGTGGTGGTTGTAAAAACTGCATTAGATTCGTCTCTCATGATTATGTTATAATCAATTTTAATAGTTTTGGTTAGTTTTGGTTAGTCTGCTAATCAAATTTCTGTTAGATTTACTTAATATCAACTAATTTTAGTCATTTTAACCGGTTACGATACGTTATAATCAATTTTAATAAGTTTGGTTAGTATTGGATAATCGTTGAATCAACTTCCAGTTAGTTTCACCTAGTCTCAACTTATTCTTCTTATTTGAGCCGGTTCCGATACGTTATAATTAGTTTTAATAGATTTGGTTAGTTTTGGTTAGTCGTCTATTCAACTTTCGGCTAGTTCCACTTAGTCTCAACTTATTTTACTTATTTGAGCTGGTTCTGTTACGTTATAATCCATTTCAATAGATTTGGTTAGTCGTCTTATAAACTTTCGGTTAGTTTCCCCAAGCAGCAAGCTGAAGTCAATTTGACGTGATTTTTTCGGCAGTTTTGGTCTGGGACGTCATATTACCATTAAATGACGTGATTTATGACGTCGATTTATAGACGTGTATTAGACGTCATATACCATCACGTAATTTTTGCGTCTTTTTTGGTCGCTTTTTGATTGAGGCGCCATATGACCAATAAATGACGAGATTTATGACGTCGATTTCTAGACTTCTGTTAGACGTTATAGACATCACGTCATTTTTACGAGATTTTTTCGGCATTTCACACTTAGAAAAATTTTATTTTCTCAGTAAATCAATTTAAAACCTTAATGTTAATCATACCATATTATTACAATGTTTTTAACCTTCGCTAAATTTCTTAAGAAAATTTTTTTGAAAAAAATCGGATTTGGTTAACAATAACTTTTTCATTGTTATTATTAAATTTGCGTATTTTTAAATTTAAATTTAAATTACCTATGTACCCCACGACCTAGAATATTTTGCTTTAGCGAGCAAGGAAACCAAACGTATCAATTTTATTTCGCTTTGCCCCTAACACTTCTATATATATGAAAAACAAGATTCAGGTTAACGCTTACGCAACTGTATTTCAATGACTTCTTGGATATTGACTATGGGGTAGATAGAGTAGGTCACGTGGTGATCAATATATAAGCTTATTTTAAAATTATTTAAATTTACCGTCCATTCACGATCTTACCCGAATATTTTCGAGCAAGTTGACTAATATTTCAAGATGACATAACCTATAAATGTTGTTTTTTTCGCATTTTTTTAAATCTATTTTTAGGCCATTTTGTTCGCCTTGAAAATCAATGTAAAGCATGATATTGCTAATGTATAAGTTATCTAAATAAAAATCTATGACTTTAGATTGAATTAATATAATAAGCATGAGTCTCATAAGGCTAGGCTAAACTCACCCCTAAAAGCTCTAGAGTAAAACGGCATTAGCTTAGCCTGGACCGAATTATTAAATAAAACATAACCCCTATTGCTTACATATATACACTTTTAAAAAAGGAATTCTGCAAGGTTTAATTGGTTCAGTGGTAGCGTGTTTGCCTCGTGTGCCCAAAGTTCGTAGTTCGATCCCCGCCAGACTCCAAGACTTTTATTATTAATTTAGGTATTTCCGAGGATGGCCGAGAGATTCCGAACGTGCCTATCAACTGCCAACGGCCGCCCCCCAAACTAACAAACGTAATCTGTCAACTGTCGGATGCCACGCATGTGCTCGTTTACATGATTCAACTACTCCTACTACACCCGGTCAACTGTCTGCTGTCAAACCTCAGCCGTCATGCGCAGTTCGCCTCTGCGCATGTTTCTGCACGTGTGCATTGAAGCGGGCGGGCCCTAAAGTGGAAGGAATGGGGTAGGTCTCAAGTGGCCGGATACCTATTCATAGATACGTATTTTTACGTCATAAAATGACGCTTTTTTCACGTCTTAAAATGACGTCGTTGAGCTGTGACATAATGACGTGATCCTATCGTCATAATGACGTCATTTTTCTGGTCAAAATGACGTAATAATCTGACGAAAAGATCACGTCATACTGACATCAGCTTGCTGCCTGGGTCACTTAGTCCCAACTTATTTCAGTCATTTGAGTCGGTTCCGACACGTTATAATTAAGTTTAATTAATTTGGTTTCTTTTGGTTAGTCCTCTAATCAACTTCCGGTTAGTTTCACTTAGTCTCTACTTATTTCAGTCATTTCAGTCGATTTCGATACTTTATAATCAATTTTAATAGATTTGGTTAGTTTGAGTTAGTCGTCTAATCAACTTTTGGTTATTTTCACTTAGTCTCAACTTATTTCACTTATTTGAGCTGGTTCCGATACGTTATAATCAATTTTAATAGATTTGGTTAATTTTGGTTAGTCGTCTAATCAACTTGCGGTTAGTTTCCCCTTCCTAGATCTGTGGTTAGTTTCACTTAGTCTCGACCTATTTTAGTCATATGAGTCGGTTACGATACGTTATAATCAAGTTTAATAAATTTGGTTAGTTTTGGTTAGTTGTCTAATCAACTTTCGGTTAGTTTCACTTAGTCTCAAGTTATTTCACTTACTTGAGCCGGTTCCGATACGTTATAATGAGTTTTAATAGATTTGGTTAGTTTTGGTTAGTCGTCTAATCAACTTTCGGTTATTTTCACTTAGTTTCAATTTATTTTACTTATTTGAGCGGGTTCCGATACGTTATGATCAGTTATGCATAAACCGTGTCGTGACGTTAAATAAAATTTTCCGTGTCGTGATGCGACCTTGGAAACTCACTGTCAGGAAACCAAAGTATTCATCTGAACCGGCTACGATACGTTATAGTCAAATATAATGTTTCTGGTTAGTTTTCGTTAGTCGCCGAAATTCGTTTTGGTTAGTTTTAACTTACTTTAATTTGTGTAACCTATTTCGATACATTTTAGCCCATTTTGGTGCTTTTGGTTACCATTGGTTAGTTTTGGTTAGTCATTAAATCAACTTTCCGAATTGTTATAACCAATTTTAATATTTTTGGTTAATTTTGGTTAGTCGCCAAAATTCTGTTAATTTGGGCTATTTTTAACTTACTATAATATTTTTAATCTGTTTCGATACGTTTTAGCCATATTGGGTGCTTTTGGTTAGTGTAGGTTAGATTGGGTTAGGTTGTGTTAGATAGTCGTCGTGGGTATTCGTTCAATCAATATTCAGTTAATTTCAGTTAGTTTTAATGTTAGTCATTTCAATCGGCGCCGATACGTTATAATCGAATTTAATGTTCTTGGGTAGTTTTGGTTAGTCACCAAAATTCGGCTCGTTTAGGTTAGTTTTAACTTACTTTAATATTTTTAATCTGTTCCGATACTTTTGGTTACTTTCGGTTAGTCGTTGAATCAACTTTCGGTTAGTTTCAGTTAGTTCCAATTTAATTTAGTAATTTGAATCGGATTCGATAGGTTATAACCAATTTTAATTTTTGTGGTTAGTTTTGGTTATTCGCCAAATTTCGGTGACTTTGAGTTTTAACTTACTTTTATTTTTTTAATTTGTTCTCATTCATTTTAACCCTTTTTGTGCTTTTGATTACTTTTAGTTAGTTTGGGTTAGTCGTTCAATCAACTTTCGGTTAGTTTCAATTAGCTTTAAATTTACTTTTGTCATTTGAACCGATTCCGTCCTCAGAAACAGACTAACACGATCTCTCACGTATATTACGTGATGTGCCAAATGTAGCATGCACTTATTCGTGATTTGATACCCCATGATAGGAAAACAAAAACATTTTCAATGTTAAAAGTTTTCCACTTTTCTCCTGGGGTTTAATTACAACTTCTTTTTTCCTATTTTTGACTCCTTTCTATCAATACAAACGACATTAAGTTTTGAGCTGTAACCGAATAAACATCCTCAGCAATTTTGTGGATTATCTATTTCTCCCCTTCCAATGGTGCAAACATGTCCATACCCCATGTTTCCCCTTGAGCATCTAGACTTCTGTAAATCATCAATTAGAAGGAAATTCTCCTCACTTGGTCCGAACCAAATCTATTTTTAAACAGCATTTAAATAAGCATTTGTATGTAACAAATAAATTGTAAGGCAAACAATGAAAGTTATACGTTTTTAAAGATTCTCTACAGAAAAATAAATTTTTGATTAATTCAAAACACTCTACATGTAAAAATAAATTTTGAAAAAAAAAATGACAAATTGAGAATGTTTAGAGCTCAATTAATAACGAAAATACGGTGTTTCATTTAAAATCCAAAACTTAGAACTTTTCCTAAAACATGGAAAAATCATTATTCGCGATATTTCTCTCTACTTATTGACTATTTATACAATATGACAGTCAGCTCTTCTCAGTAGAAGTCCTTTGTCAGGCTAAATTCGCAAAAGCAATAGCGAACATGTAATCAAAAGAAAAACCGCAGTTTTCCGTGAAAAATGACCATTCCTGAAATCGAACTAATTACTATTCTATATCGGAAAATAATTCGCTAGGTCATTTGGCTCCTATTCAATGTTTCTGTCGACTCTTCACATTTATATTCTCCGAATTTTATCTCGTTCTCTATTCTCATCCGGAAGCTGTGTTCGCGTATCCGTAACTAGACTGCCAAAAATATTTAACATATATCTCACAAAATCCAATTTTTTACACAAATGTATGCTTTATGAAATACTACTATTGGCAAAGCTACATTTGAATTGCATAGGGAGCGCAACTAAACTTACAATCCAAGAAGCCTTTTGATGTTTGTTGAGATTTGGCCACGGGTTCACACTAAATTTAAATTGAAATTTGAAAAAATTGTATACTTACTTTACGTTTTTAGAGTATAGTTTTCAGTAACCTTGCTACATATCACAAAGACTTAACAAAACTTCTGGCTCAAACTTATAAAAAAAACATTTTGCTTATTTTTAACCTTGTGAAGTCACATTTGTTATATATTTTTGATCCTCCTATACTTAGTCCCTATACCTACACAGAAACACAATTTTTGAATTTTCCAGATTTTGCTAGTAGCTATATTGTCCTATAGTCCTTCTCCACCACTGAACTTTCAATTGGCCTTTCATATGTATGGTTGTGGGGGAGGAGTAATCTCAAGACCATCACATAATACATATGAACCAATGACGTTCATGGTCGATAGATAAGAGTTGAAGCTTGCAAACAATTTATTTTAGTTATTTTTAATCTTCTGTAGTCATTTTTTATGCGCTTCCCATTGTCCCTATACCTATACAAACACATTATTTTTGGTTTTAAGCCATTTCCAGATTTTTCTAGTAGTTATATTGTGTTGGTTTTGGGACTATCTTCTCAACCACTGAAATTCCAATCGACCTTTCATGTACATATCAACCAATCACCTTCATGATCGATAGACAAGAACTGAAGCTTACAAACAATGTATTTTACTTATTTTTAATCTCATGAAGTCACATTTTTTATATATATTTTACACTCCCATATATATTTTACACTCCCTATAGTCCCTGAGGGAAACCGATTATTTGAAATATTATTTCCTTAGACTTTATACGTTCAGTTTTGGGACACTCTATATATATGTAAAGAATACGAAAAGAAAAATAAATCATAAATTAAAGTCGGGTTTTGCGAGGTTTTTTCTATGAGATCCTCAACCATATGGTTCGAGAGCGGAGACAGAAAATCTGAAACCGGCGCAGTGAACAGTTTTTCTTTTATGATGTAAGGTGCTGTTACAGGCCCGTAAAATGAAATTTATAATATTGTTATTAGCATATTATAAACAAGTGTTTATTTATTTTTATGGATAGTTCATATTGGATGATATAACATGTGTATGTATTTATTGAAATCGTTTTATGCTGTGAACAACATTGCATTAAATGAAAACTAAAAATAGATTATTATTTGCGTTTTCGTGCTGGGATTTTAGTTTTAGTATGATTGAGATTGTAAGCAAGGGACTTGGTGAATCTACTAACATTTTCCTTCCCTGACTGGGCGAATATCCTCGCTATAAATGATAAAGGATCATTCTTGAGATATTGGCTCAAATTGCAACTATAGCTGAGTAGCCTCCCGTATGGGACCTCAGTACCTGCTGGCGATGTCTGGCTAACTTATACCAACCTCTTCAGTTTTAAATGTATTGTCACAAGTGTGGAATACAAATTTTGGCAAGGGGACAGTAATTTAATAGTTATTATACTAATAAATGTTGTGCAGCATGGTTCGGTTTTTGAAATTGTTATCGAGATTTTCTCTGCCATGCTCTTTTCCCTCGTGAGTTTCAAGCTGAGTATAGCTCGATTTCTCTCTAATTAATAAAGTAGGTGTATTACAAATTTGTGGTTTGCTTTACATGCCACACCTTATTCCTCAAATTTTCCTAATTTTGTTCAAGTCGGGCGCATTCTGAGTAAGTAAAATTGTGCAAGGTACCTTTATAACACAACATAGGTATTTATTGTATTTTTTTATATCTGTTTTGACTTTCATTGGCAAAAAAAGGCAAAGCACAACTTATCTCATTCAGTCTTGTTGAACGGACCCGGGTATGTTATACTACATCCCCATACCTACACAAAACACTATTTTTCGCTTCAAGCCATTTTATAAATTTTGCTAGTAGTTATGTTGTGTTGGTCCTCTCCACCACTGAACTTTCTTGGCTTTCAATCTCAAAACCAACACACAATGCATGCCAACCAAACACGTTCATGGTCGATAGATAAAATTACTTATTTTTAATCTTGGTTTTGGGACTATCCTCTCCACCACTGAATTTCCAATTGACCTTTCATGTGCATGATCCTGCGAGAGGGGGGTAATCTGAACACCAACACACAATACATATCAACCAATCACGTTCAATCGAATTTCGACATCACTTCGCCATCTATTGTAGCTGTTGAATGCAGTAAATTTCTGGCATGGTACCTGCTTTAATGTTTTCAACACGAAACAGTGACTCATGCGACGCGCGGAAGATGGGGTGACGCCGCGTTGTCCAAAATGATGTTGGTACTCTTTAATTGACCTAATTGTACTAGAATCATTGTTACAATTTATTAATTTAATTAATTATTCTTGATTATGGTTCGCATAGATGTTAGTCGGTTTGGGTAGGATCATATGTTGCTTCTTTCCTTGTTTGGTCTCGAAATGCGTATTTAAATGTGCAACATTTCACGTTACCTAGTGCTGGTTTAGTACTAATGAGTAGTACGCTTTTGAAGTTTTTTGGTGAAGAAACACTCGGTCGAGGTGAATAGGGCACGGCCATTTCACTTTCCACGGTCATTGGGTAGAACCAGTCGATAGCTCGCATCTGAAAATTTTCAGACCATCTTAATGGGATTTTGAGCTAAGGCTATATGAATAGGTTCTTGGATATCTTATATTTGTTTGCCTGTCTGTATCTTTGATGGATTAGTTGATTAGTAGCAAGAAACCTAATTTCATCGTTGAAGGATTTTTATCTGTCAGACTGGGAAAGTTACATGGAATAGAGGTTGAACATTCCTATTAAACCCTCGTTAGAACACCTTGAATTGAGGTAAATATTTAACAGTATTTAAGAATGTATTCATGAATTTAATGTTCCAAAAGAAAAAAAACTTATATTTTCTCTCAAAATAATCTATAATGGCTAAATACCATTAAAATATGTTATCTTCTAGTTGCAAAGTGGTTTTAGTATCTCTAATTAAACTTAAAATGTTATCTCTAATCTAACAATTTGTAAATTAGAATGTTTTATCATTAGTTTACTCTCTGATTTGACGACTTTAATTTAACTTGTATCTAAAACATAGTTTTGTTAAATTATAAACATCTTTTAGAGATAACCTACTGATTATTTTCATAATTCATAGTAATATTGCTGCATACTGTACTGGGCTTCGTTAAATTGTAGTGATGGGCTTATTCGAATGAAAAATAACCTGTTATCCGGTTATTAAAATAACCTGTATTATTCGGTTTTCATTCCACAAGTATTCGAATAAAAAATACCCTAAACCTGATGTTATTCTTTGTATCATGAACCTGATACGTCCGAATTCAAATACGAACACGAAGGAACAAACCTCGCTGTCGCGACGCGTCGTCGAATGAGCAACGAGCAAGGAGCAGTTTTAATTTAGTTATGAGTTATGAAGCATGTTTCGATGTTTTAGCTTGAATAAAAGATGTTTTAAAATTTCAAATGTACCGGTAGGATGTGGAATGTGGAAGCCGAAATTGGGGGGTTGAAAACTAGCGAATATTAAGTTAAGATTACATAGTTTACGTTTATTGCGTACCTAACATAAAAAAAATATCCAATTTTCGGCGCCTGAACGCCTAAAAAGTGCAAATATAGCAATTTCATAGAATCTAAATAAAAGGCGGTCGCTTTTGATCCGGCCGGCTAATATTTTTTGTTGCGATTAGCAAGCAGTCCCACATATTTCTTTCATACACTTCTTCGTAATGAATACGGCCTGCTTTCCAATACATAACACCAATCATCAACTAATGTTTGTTTAGTTTTTAGGTTATATATTGGAATTTAAAATATAGGAGCATACATAAGTCGTAATATAACTATAACAATATAATATGTACTATTAATTATTAATATTATTATAGTACTTGATTTTTAATAATTCAAGTATCATATTTTGGAGTTTAAGTATTTTTGATTGAAAAACGTAAAATGCTGTTTATTATATCTTGCTAATGAAATATTTACTCGTATTCTATTGTTATTTACTTATTTATTAAGCCATGCTTAATAAGACAATTACAGCAGTTACGAATAAGATGCCGATGACGCTGAACCTCCTTCCTAACCGGCTGCGATCGCTAACCTGAATTTATTCGAATGATTATTCAAATAATCATTCGGTTATTAATATTATTTGAATACAAATAATTCGGTTATCAAAATAATTCGGTTATGCCCATCACTATTAAATTGTTAAAAATGCCTGTGTTGCCACATTTTCTGTCACTTCACCAAATTTAATTCTAAAGTATTAAAGGGGTTACTTATTATAAAATGGTATTCCCATTTTGGGGGTTATCAACGTCTTATATTATTATATTATATATTTTTGATATTATTGCAAGATTAAATTAAGGGGTTAGTGGTTTAATAAAATTTTACCTTGCTAGCTGGGGATTATGCCAATGAACTTTCCTTTCGCTTAAGTAATTAAACTCAAGAAATTAATAATTAACGGGGGGGTGTTGTATTGAACTGCTGTGTTGGCCACAAGTACAGCCAATGAGTTGTGTCTAGTGTTTTAGGCGTTTTATATTTTTGGGGTTTTAGTTTTACCTCTTCCACTCTTACTAGCTTATGCTAGATTGGTGCTCATCATTATCGCACCCTATCTTACATAACCAACCACTTGTGAGAAGTATACAGTGGTTACTGTTGGTGTACCTTGGATAGTTGTTGAGACCTGGGTATGTGAGAGCATACATGCTGATTTGAAAGCCGAAGGACAGAGATAAGCCAAACCTATTGTATTTTTATCCAATTGTACGTGAACATTCTAATGTAATAATGAACTTTCAATCTTTGGTAAATTAATAACTGCATTTTTTTTTAATAATTTGATCCGTAAGTGTAGCTAAGGTTTATAGACTTGATTGCTCGCTTATTTGAAAGATACATTAACTAGAGCTTTTATATTTGCAAAACTTTGCTTTTAAGCTAATATCATAACCATAAGTAGTGATTTTTAGTTATTATCACACGTAAAGCCTGTGTAGTTGGTATATGTTATCCTGACTCGATTTTTGCTATCATTATTTAATAATACGTACTCAATTGAATATAATCGTTCTCTACTAATATTTAATATAGGCTGTTCGTTCGAGTTTCACATACATTATTTTGTGGTTTTTACTTATTTTGAATTTAATTCCACCTTAATTATCTTTTCACGTACACCTGCTTCAATTTATTGAATTTGAGTTCGGCTTACCTAATACCTATCTTTTACTTTATTTTGAGTTGTCATTGAGCTGAGCTGATATTATTTGATTGCTAGTTGATGATATTCTTTTCTAATTCATTTGCTAATTAATTTTATTGGGTTGATTTCACTTTATTTTAATAGACACCAACCACTGTCTTACTTCACTAATTAATTGTTAATAAATTTCATTGAATTAACTTTATACTATTTGATTAATAGTTAGTGACTTACTACACTAATGAATTTGTTAATTCATTTCATTTAATTAATTTTATATTATTTGATTAATGGTTGGCGATTTACTTCGTTGATGATATAGAGATATTAAAATCACTTAGCAAGTAGAAGATAACATAATTTAATGGTATTTAGCCATTATAGATTATTTTAAGAGAAAATATATTTTTTTTTTCTTTTGGAACATTAAATTCATGAATACATTCTTAAATACTGTTAAATATTTACCTCAATTCAAGGTGTTCTAACGAGGGTGTTAATTGAGTTTCATTTGTACTAATTTCTTATTTTTCGGTTAATAGTTGGTGATTTACTTCTTAGTTACTCTGTTTATTAATTTGTGAATTGATGTGATTATACTGATTTCATAATTGCTTGCAATAATTAATTTATTTAATTACCTGATCGAATTAATTTCATAATTCACTTCATTAATTAATTAGCTATTTGATTTCACTAAATTAATTCTTTGATTAATTTCAGTGATTCTTCATTTTGATTGAAACATTTAATTGAGATTGGATAACTTCAGTATTATGTTGGAAAACCGATCTTAGCTTCTAGTTGTCAGTGAGTGGTTTTTTAATTTTATAGATTTATTGTGGCATGATCATTGTTGTATTAACCTAGCCTAAGAACTTCAATAGCGGGACACCTGACCCTTGTACTAAGAACATTATCAATAAACGTGGACATTGTTTTAAAATTTTAGTTTTTTTTTGTTGTCTAATACCTCATTACTTACTTGCAAACTTATTCATAAATTTATTCAGTTATTGAGGAGTGGTACCTAGGATATCAAAGGCAGTTAGCAGTTCAACTGGTAGAGAGCTGCTGGTGCCCTTAACCGAACCCCATCTCTCACTGAGCAGCAGGATTTGCACACTCTCCTCAACTGCCTCTTCTCATATAACTAATTTCTGTTTGATTTTGTTTTATTGTTCTTATTATTTCAGTATTATTTTATATCAACTATAACCTTACTCTCTGCTATTAAACAGAGAAAGAGTGTGGCAAATTCAATCAAAATATGACAATAAGAACGTAACCCTTTAACGGATCAAACCTTTGTGCAATTTAATGTTAAATTACCTCATTTCCAAACATTTCAGTCGCATAACCGAGAAATCGAGAACGCGTCCTTGCCTTATAGATGCCCTCGTGTCTGATAATGATTTATGAATGTATGTCAAATGTTTATACCTCTTCCCAACATCCGGATTGTGTGTTTTCCACGTAAAATTTGAAAAATTATTGAAGCTTAATGGTTCTATTTTTGAGCATATATTTCCGGTTATACGGACAGAAGCCAAGGGAGCAATAAGTCAATTCTTTTTGGCAACATCTCGTAGCCGCTTTGTGCCCGTAACGTTGAGTCCATTAAGTAGGCGGCCCTTATTTTCGGAAATTTTGGCTGCTTACATATAGTATTTGATTTAAAATGTATTTATTATTTAAAAGCAACAAAATGTGAAGAAGAAAAGTCAGTTGTTCGAATTGCAAAATACTCTGCATATTCCTTCCACTATGCAAAAGTTATAATATTTGGCACTTAAACTTCCTTTTATTATGTGATGTTCAGTTGTTAGGACCACATGTGCTGAAGACCGACACGACAAAAGTAAAACTTTCAACAATGCGAGATAAATATTATAAAATACAAGTGTTTTTTGTGTTCTATTTTGAAATTACTTGCTACAACCAGTGGCGTGCACACAATGAAAGCACAAATGCATTGCCTACCCTAAAGTTTTGACATTTTTTATATTTTCCCATTTAATTTTAATCCCTATAATATAAATTATAATTTTACTAATAAGTATAATCCAAATTTAAAAAGCTTATCTTAAGCGCCAATTAAAATATTAATTGTATTATAGAAAAACATCACAGTCTACCACTCATATTACGCTACCTATATTAAACGCAATAATATTCTCCGACGGCAATCCGCTAAAAAGCATCCCATAACAAACCGAAGGCATGCATTTATACCGTCAATACTGGATTTACTATGGAAGCGAAAAGCAGTGCTTGAAAAAAGACAGCCAAATGAATCGTTACATAAAAAGAAAAGAGACAAAGCATGCGAAGATGGTCCGGGCCGACGCGACGCAACGATAAGTGCTGTTGCCAAAATATGCTCCCTTTAATTAATATTTTGATAGACATTCTTTTTTACCAAGGATCATATTGTTATTGGTTTCTTGCGCTTTAGTAATTGGTTTGAAAGCGATTATAGGTTACATCATTACAGGGTTTGGAAGAAAGCTTTATTATTTAATAATGTTTAAAATTACAGTACATGGGGCATCCCTAAATTTATTAATATTTCGATATCCGGGTATTAATAACGCCAAGCATTTTTTTTGCAAGAAACTGAAATCCGATAATACAACACCGGCATTGGCCAGCCATAAATAAGAATAATCTCAGGTTCCCTTTTCCATGTGCCCTATTCTTGTGTGAGATTGGGATTTGACGCCCTGCGCTTTTAGTTATAGTTTTGAAAGTTTAGTTAGTTTAGTACCTATACAAGGGGTTGTTGTTTTCTTTGTGGGTTAGTTTTGTTGGTTAGAAAGAACACCTCGATATTTTAATAAAAAAATCCATGACAATTATTAGTGGCTCAGGGCTCTGCAGGTGTCGTCATAAAATTAAAATGTATTGTTGGCTATGCTTATTCTTTGGTGAAGAAGGAAATGTGTAGAGTAAACGTGGGTATATTGATTTAAATAATGTGTCAAATGCCTCAGAAAAACAAGGCCAGTCCACTAACCATTTACAGCGCGTTTTCTTTGCATAGTTTTGGCGAAACTCGAATTGAAAAGGCTTTATGCCTACATTTTTTGGAGCCTCAAAATGGACGTTTTTGGGCGTGGCACCTGAAAAAAATTTCTACCTACGGCGGCGCCTGCAGCGGGCTTATTCCTTCTGTATCATTTTCTATTATGTTGCCTACCCTCTCCTAAATGGCACTGCACGCCACTGGCTACAACTTAAGGCAAAACCTTGTTTGTCTCGAAATATCGTATAAATTTGGCAGAAACCGCTGCTTGTTGTTCGAAAAATGTCCAAATTCTCCGTTCCATTTCCATTCTCCCATCTTTCGATCGTTTTAAATTAGATTTCAGGCAAATAAATCTGTTTACTTACCAGAAAAACTATACGCTTCAAAAGCAAAAATTTACCTAGAAATCTGCCATAAGATCCATCAGAAACTCCCTCTAAACACCAAAATTTATACATTTAGATAGTTGAAGAAATAATTTATCTGAGAACTCACAGAAACAGAGATGAAAATGCATCTACCGAAATTAAAAGAAGAATAGGTCTGGCCAAAACTGTCATGACAAAATTAATTAAAATTTGGAAGGACAAACAAATAACAGTTAGTACAAAACGCAAACTTGCCGGAACCCTTGTCTGTCCGATTGCATTATATGAGGCAGAAGCGTGTACCTTGAAGGCTACAGACATTGCTAAACTGGATAGCTTTGAAATGTGGATTTGGAAAAGGCTCTTGAGAATTCTTTGGACTACTCATATAACCAATAAGTCAATACTAGAAGAACTAAAAAATAATGTAACTGTCAACCATAGTAAGATAGCGAATTCTCACGTGAGCAGGAGGAAAGATGATAATCTAGAAAAACTAGTGATACAAGGGAAAATCGAACCTATCCCCCAGCTAGTCCAAAATATTAAAATAACCTGAAGGTGCCTGCTACGCTTAAGGTGTGCGAGACACTTAGGCCCTGCACGTCTCACACTTACTAGATGGAACTAATCAAAGCTAACCCAAGCCAACCAAAACTAACCCAATCTAACCGCAACTAACCCTAGCTAATAAAATCTACTAACTTACCAGAAAAACTATACGCTACAAAGGTAAGAATTTACCTAGAAATCTGCCATAAGATCCATCAGAAACTGCCTATAATCACCAAAATTTCCACATTTAGATACTTAGTTGAAGAAATAATTTATCTGGGAACTTACAGAAACAGAGCTGGAAATGCATCTACCGAAATTAAAAGAAGAATAGCTCTGGCCAAAACTGCCATGATAAAATTAAATAAAATTTGGAAGGAAAAACAAATAACAGTTAGTACAATACGCAAACTTGCCGGAACCCTTGTCTTTTCGATTGCATTATATGAGGCAGAAGCGTGGACCTTGAAGGCTACAGACATTGCTAAACTGGATAGCTTTGAAATGTGAATTTGGAAAAGGCTCTTGAGAATTCATTGGACTACTCATATAACCAATGTGTCAATGCTATAAGAACTAAAAATTAATGTAAGACTGTCAGCCATAGTGTGAACTAATTAAAATCATTAATTAAATATCACCCTGTCGCAAGTTTGAACTTGAACTTGAAAAATGTTATATAAACATTCACTGTTAATTATAAACAATTTGAGCGGTCGACGGGAGCGACTTTAATCCTTAATGATGCAGCCATCAGCATTTTGTAACATATAAATACGCAGGCAAACGCCGAGTTAATCAGACTTTCGGGTCTCTCAAACCGCTCAATTTAGTCGCTGGGCAGTACACAGGTACGTCCACTTCTAGTTGTTCTATCCCACAACCCCCATAACTGAGAACACTTATACACAGGTATAAGGTTGTCAGGTCCTTACCTAACCTGGGTGAACGTATGCATAGGTATACGGCATTCGGGGGCTACTAAAAGTATAGATAGAGTCGAATTTATGAAGTATCAGAACTTCTAGTAAAGGGATAGTTTTTGGGGAGTTTTAAAAAGTAGTGAAAGTGCCTTAGCAATTTGTGATAACCTTAAAAGACTTACCTTATAAATATCAGAACAAATACCTAAATAAAAGACAACCCGCTCACATAAACTTTATTAGATAAAATAGTGACGTCGCTTGCTAGACAAAGTTTGAACTAAGCCACCCTCGCTTGCCAAGTGATTTAATTTGAGCGTCGTGACACTCATAATTCATCTACGTCACATCTAAAATAGTGACGCCAAGCAA
This sequence comes from Pissodes strobi, assembly GCA_016904865.1. Taxonomy (NCBI): domain Eukaryota; kingdom Metazoa; phylum Arthropoda; class Insecta; order Coleoptera; family Curculionidae; genus Pissodes; species Pissodes strobi. The sequence continues at coordinate 188,232 of MU185123.1, forward strand.
TTTAGTGTTAATTGGGCCTAGTGCCGCCATCTTAATGAATCTACGTCACAACAACAGTAATAACTTAAAATAAACATCAAAATCAAGTAAATCATTAAATAAGTAAATATTTAATAAACGCAGGCTAGGTCAGTTTAGCTATTGCATAAAATCTAAGCACATATTGGTTCGAATCACGCGCCGGGGAACGGCCAAGTGTTGCCATCTACGAGCGGTCGGCGTCACCAAAGACAGAGTACAGACACGTGCTGCATCCACGGACGCTCGCCGAAGTACGTGCGGTCGACGTCACAAGCGCCATCTAGGGGTCTATGTTCATACCTGGAACAAAGAAAGAAAGAAGGTAACTACGTTGTGGGACCTGCTTTATTTTTGGCGAAGGTGCTAGTCAGTACCGAAAACACAAATATAGTTAATTATATGGAACAGACATCAAAATGGAGCAATACATCAGATTTGTATACGAGAAACTAAAGGAAACCATGGAGCAAGCAGGAGAAACAAGTGAAGAGGACGAAGAGAGGAAAAATATAATTATATGGAACAAGTACTCAAGTAAAAGAAGAATTTAAGCAACTAAGAAAACAAAACACAAAAAGTAGGAAAGACCCGAAGCCTCAAAATGTAAATAGTGTAAATATAAAACCCAAGTGCTCATAGAAAATGATATATACAAGACACTTAGGAGGTTGAAATATAAATAAGAAAGACATATAGTGAAAGTATATAGTGAAATATAGCATAATATAAGCCCGAGTGTAAATAAGACAAGTATATAGATAAACACACTTAGGAAGTTAATAAACTACATAGAAAAATAAACATAGTATAGAACATAGGATTTATGAAGAAAAATGAAGCTAGAATATTAGCGAGTAAATTAGTAAACTATGTATGCAAAATAAATAGGTGAAGCAAATGTGAAGACATATATAGTAAAGCACAAGTAAATGTGAGTTGCCATTAAAATTGTGTATTGAGAGTATATACAGAAAGAATAAATATGTATACGAGGAAGTGTTATAAAATAAAGTGTTCTCCAGTCTAAATATAAATGCAACGACGGATGGTCTAAAAGATAACGTCAAAGCAAAAAATTTAGGCATGGAAAAGTTGAGCATATAGGGACTAAAGTAGCTACGCTGACGTTGAAGGAAGTTAAGCAAATATTTTGGTACCCGAGAAGCTCAAGGGCAAAGTACCCAGGTGAAATGTTACGTAAGCAAGAAATGTTTATGTAAAGCATGAAGAATGTAGAAGAAGCATACATAAAGTTAAAAAGTTGTTTATGTAAAGTGAGAAGAAATATAGAAGATGTTGTTGAGATAAGAAGAAGCGTACATAGTGAGGAAATATATAAGCAAAAGGTGTTTATGTAAAGCATACATAAGGTGAAATAATGGAAAAATGTATAAGCAAAATATGTTTATATAATGTGTGAGAGCATACGTGGATATATAAAAAATAGTATAATGTTTCACTGTCCTACACAATTTACATAAAGCTAGTGTAATGAAGCATAGATATATGGCATAACATAGTTACAATGCCCTATATTTTTTACATAAAGCTAGCATAGATATACATAGCGTGCCTATATACATTGAAAGTAAGCCTTGAGTAAGAAAAACTTAAGATATGGAAAGTAAATATAAGAAACATAGAATAAGATAAATATATGGGAAAATGTATATGTAAGCGATACCAAGAAGTGTATAGAAAAGCAGTAAGAAATTATAAATAATGTATATATAACCTTACCTTGAGAACATGCCGCATGGATCACAATCCAGGACCAGTCAGGAGCCATTGGAAAGCACCAATCGAGTCCATACAGGACCGGCGCGGCGTTCGGATTTTATTCTAAAAAGAAATAAAGTATAAGAAATTGTAATGTATGAATGAAATACCTGCAGCAGTAGACAACGAATTAGATAACTTAAAAAATAATTGAATAATAACAAACCTTAAATCAAATCTTGCCAAGTATCTAATATTGTCAAAAATCATATTTACGATACTTATATTTGATTGTATTCTTTAGCCCATCCAATACCAACACACACACGAAGAAGCAAATCAAGTCGACGCCATTTTACCACGCCTTTCAAGGAACAAAGAACTGAAAGAACCCACTATGACTTGTATCTGCTACAAAACCAAAAGGGACAACTACGAGCGCCATCTACCAGGCTTTGCGTAAACAAGCAGTCCGCAACACAAAAGCAACCTACTTAAATGGAACGTTCGACAGCCGACAGCAAAGGAATCTACAAACAACGACTTATTCAGTCGCTAAAAAGCGTAACGTATAATTTTCGTTTATTAAAGCTAATTTACATAATGTTTACTGTAAATGTAATTTGAATATCATTATTATAAAGTGACGCAAGATCGCATTGCAAGTCAATAACTTGAGAAAATAATAAGATTCATAAAGTCATAAATATGATATGTTGCATAATTTCTAAAACTGGCATGTTGAATTAAGTCAGCAAGTAAAATAAATTGTGGCATTTGATATACCAATATCAGCTAATTTCGGATAGGTCAAGAAATATAACTGAGTCAATAAACTATTATAATGATGTTAGCAAATATTTTATACATAGACTGGACAGTCTATATACTATATAGTTTTGATAAATTTGTAAATAATGGATTTAAAAATAAGAAGTAAAGAACAATGGCTAAATAGAATATAGACAGGACCGGCATTTGCAATTTATTCTAAAAAGAAATAAGTTTAACATACCGTAATATTGTTAATATAGGATAGGTAATTTATTTTTAGACAGAGCCGCAATAAGTTGATTGTTAATGCCAAGGGTAAAATTCATTATCTTTATATATAAGCCCCATTTAACCAACAGTTCCCAAAACTAACCGATATAAAGACAATGAATTAATGTCACCTATGTTGGGATGGACGCATCTTAATAGAGGAGATATCATATGAAAGGCATCTTATTGTCCATAGACATAAAAACCTAGTTTTAAAAATGGTATTATATATATTATATATATATTATTTATAGTATAAAAAGATGTTCTCAAAACGGATAGGTTTGCACTAGATATAAGGTATAATAGATCAATAAGCTTAAAGAAATCAAATCGAGAGAGTTTTTATCATATATAGTTAGTAATAAGGTAAAAAACAGAACCGTATTTAAATAATACGTTTGTCACGTAGTTGCTTTATTAACACAATGAATATTAAGACGTAAAACGTTATTGGCCATAAAAGCAAATAAATTTTGAAATAATACATCTCTAGTAAACAGCCGGGTTTATGAAATTATGATTTTGTTACTAAGACAACAAAAAACGTCACAAATAAGAAAACATAGGATAAGATTATAACATTGTTAGTACAACTTGTAAAACTATTTTTCTTTTGTTACATGTACCTATAACTAGCACACAGAGCGAGGCAAACCATACAAGAACTTACTACATGAAATGGAAATGGGTGGATCTAAGCCAGAACAAGTCCACTGACGAAATATATATTAAATTATAATAAAATTAGGTGCAATACAGTATGTCTTCTCGAACTGAGGTCGGTTCTCTCTCTTTTAAAACAAATAAGTCAGGTTAAAACGTTGGGGATCAACGTTATCAGGGAGGGGGAATGTGTGAACTAATTAAAATCATTAATTAAATATCACCCTGTCGCAAGTTTGAACTTGAACTTGAAAAATATTATATAAACATTCACTGTTAATTATAAACAATTTGAGCGGTCGACGGGAGCGACTTTAATCCTTAATGATGCAGCCATCAGCATTTTGTAACATATAAATACGCAGGCAAACGCCGAGTTAATCAGACTTTCGGGTCTCTCAAACCGCTCAATTTAGTCGCTGGGCAGTACACAGGTACGTCCACTTCTAGTTGTTCTATCCCACAACCCCCATAACTGAGAACACTTATACACAGGTATAAGGTTGTCAGGTCCTTACCTAACCTGGGTGAACGTATGCATAGGTATACGGCCTTCGGGGGCTACTAAAAGTATAGAGAGAGTCGAATTTATGAAGTATCAGAACTTCTACTAAAGGGATAGTTTTTGGGGAGTTTTAAAAAGTAGTGAAAGTGTCTTAGCAATTTGTGATAACCTTAAAAGACTTACCTTATAAATATCAGAACAAATACCTAAATAAAAGACAACCCGCTCACATAAACTTTATTAGATAAAATAGTGACGTCGCTTGCTAGACAAACTTTGAACTAAGCCTCCCTCGAGAAGACATACATATTAATTGGGTATAGTGTAAACTCTTAATTCATCTATAATCTTAAACACCCCTTTATTAGTATACAGTCTAACCGTTGTTAAGTTTGTTTGTAAATAAACTTGTTACTGTTTTTATCGATGTGTCTCCTTTATTATCTCTTCTCAACTTGACGTAGTGCGTTCCTAAATCTGAGTTACTCTCCCACACGCTAAGTAAGGCGTGTCGTCACAGATAAAAAATACAATTCGTGACAATAGTAAGATAGCGACTTCTCAAGTTTTTTGGGCACGTGAGCAGGAGGAAAGATGATAATTTAGAACAACTAGTGATACAAGGGAAAATCGAAGGTACGAGACGTAGGGAACGATCTCTGAATCGGTGGATGGATGATGCACTTCACGGGAAATTCGCTACAAGAAAACATGAGATACATTCCAGATAGAGATAAATGAAGACAAATCAAAAACACCGTGATATGAATCATAAGATCACGACGCTTCAATCAATGAAGTAAACGACTAGAGAGAAAAGGATCTAACCTATCCCCCAACTAGTCCAAGATACTAAAATAACCTGAAGGTGCCTGCTACGCTTAAGGTGTGCGAGACACTTAAGTCCTGCACGTCGCTCACTTACTAGACGAAACTAATCAAAGCTAACCCAAGCCAACCAAAGCTAACCCAATCTAACGGAAACTAACCCAAGCTAATAAAATCTACTAACTTACCAGAAACACTATACATTTCAAAAGTAAAAATTTACCTAGAAATCTGGCATAAGATCCATCAGAAACTGTCTCTAATCACCAAAATTTGCACATTTTCCAATCCTGACCCATTTTCCAGCTTCAAACCGTTTTCAATGAGACTTCACACATGTCAAAATATTGGAAGATATGTTCTTTCCATTTTTCTTTAATACATCAAAAGTAAAACTATGTATTCAGACTTACAAAATTGCCAAGATGGAAATGTTTTTCAATTTTCTGCATGCTTCAATTTAACTACGATTTTCTCGTTTTCCCTGATCTCTTAAGCAGAGATTACGAGGTTTACGAATCTGCAATTAGTTTCTTTCAAAATAGCTATGCGTTGGCTTAAAAATTTTCAAAATAATAATTTTAAAAAATCACCAATTCGGTATTTTCAAGCTGATCAACGCGATTTTTTGGTATGGTCTGCTCATATCCTCCCCTCTTTAGGGTAGGAAAGCTTGGTTGCTCCATATTCCTCGATTTTTCAATAATAAAATCGTCACGTTTAGTTTGGGTTATACTGCCGTCATAAGACCTATTATGATTGCTTATGGAGCCGTAGTTTGGTGGCCCAAGAGTCAACAAAAAACGGCAATGCTTAAGCTCAGTCAGGTAGAGAGAACTGCCTGCCTAACTATAAGGGGAGCTATGAGAACAACCCCAACCAGAGCCATGGAAGCAATTGTTGTGCCTGCCGCCCCTAGATATGTATCGAAAGGAGGTGGCTCTGACTACATTGCTAAGGCTCAAAGTCGTCGATATGCACAGTGCAACCCAGCATAGAATGTGGAGAGATTAGACGCCACCTGTGGGAAGACTGCGACTACTGCAGGCCAGTGCAAATAGCATACCCCCTGTCGAAGACAAACTATATGATGTACAAATAAAACCAATTGAGCCTATAACCGAAGGTGTGGTTAACATTTTCGTGGATGGCTCAAAAACCCAGGAAGCAGCAGGCTGTGGAATTTACTCTCGAAGCTTGCGAATTGAACTTAAATGGTCTATGGAGGGACACGCAAGTATAGTTCAGTCTGAACTTGCTGCAATATCCATAGCCGCAAAAGAGATTGTTCGCAGGAATACTGAGGACAAGACTATTAAAATCTACACGGACAGTAGACAAGCACTACTCGCTTTGAAAAGTTATACACTTACAGCCAGGTGAGTATTAGAATGCCATAATTCACTGGAGGATGCCGCCCGCAAAAACAGAATTTCTGTGTGCTGGGTTAAAGGACAGTGCTTGCTTTTGCTGCAGAGTCATTAGGGTAGCTTAGTAGCTCCCTGGCCAGTCGACAGTTAGTTGTTTCGTCCCATCTTGCCCTAAAGTCTTCATGGGTGATCTTGTTTATCATATGTATCGTCGTCGCGATATGTAGGTTTAAAGGGCCGGCTCCCATAATGTTTGAACCGGCTGCCTCTCTAGCCAATTTATCTGCTGATTTGTCGCCTTCGCACTGTGCATTGCACAGTGCGAAGGCAAGTGAAGTGACGAGAATCCAGAAAAGAATATACCACATCTGTCAAGAGGGCCCGGGCGCTCCAAATGGATTGATCTTTATTGCGACTAGAGTATCGATAACACAAATCGACCAGTAAAAGGGAAAAATCGCACTACTGCTAACATTTACAACGTTACAATGGCTGGTTGGCTCTCATACTGTATTAATAGAAGAAATGTAATTTATAAAATGCGATAAATACATTTGATAATTCCGAACCATTTCTAACAAGTCAATTAAAAGTTACTCAGTGAAAACGTGCTTGCCTTAAATTAAAAATATTTGACATCAACACTTTTAATATAGAGGAATTAGAATTAGAATACGAGTTACAAAAATATATTCCTATATTATTACTGAACATTGGAGCATTATTTTAACACAAATTTTGTCTATCACTTTCATGCTTAATTTAGTTAAATAGATAACGTAATTTCAAATAAATGTGTTACTTGAAAATCATTAGGACCTAAAATGGACCTTATGTGTTTTTAAGCTTGAATATTCATCTGGAGGATATGTATACAATGCTAACCTGCTTTATGAGATATTACGCAGTTACAAAATGCAACTAGACCGCATTACGCCAAACTGTACTAAACCAACCAAAATATACTGCAGACTGTGTTTTTTAATTGTCTGTTTATTGTGCTTGGGCTTAAATAACGACCCAAGTTGTGTACGAAACCGAATTAAAAACTTCTGAATCGTAGCGAAATAACTCTCGCATAAAACTTAAACTCTAGGGACCCTATGGCGTGCTGCGCTAGTGCTCTTCTTTATTTCTTTAAACTTATTCCCTTGTTGATATAAATCTTTTCCTGGAGAAATCCACTTTTTCTAGGACCAAGCATCACTGTGGTGTATGTAAGCTAATATGTAGGTATATTTATTTTGAGTGAATTAAAAACTTAATCGAATTAACATTGCGAGAAGAAATGATTAGTAGTTTACAGGTAAAATTAAATAATTGAACAACAAACAATATAGTGCTGTATATTCTTATTTTTACACTTATTAGTATTTAATATAACTCAAAAAAAAAATAAAAGTCATGAAAAATATGAACAAACTAAACTAACCCGAATAGATGTCACTTGCTAAGCAGGTTATTATTTGACACATACATACATACACTTAAAAATAACAAACATGAAAAATATAATAAGAATAAACAACCTAAACTAACTCAAATAGATGGTTACTTGCTTTGTTTTTATGATTTTACTAAGGTGTTTTGTGTTTTGTGAATTTCTTGAAATTTAAACATGCTTAGGCGCATTTAGCACACTTTTTCCAGGGTAGAGAATAAAGCTATGCCGTCACGCTCGAATATGTGCACGGATAAAATAAAGTTCATAACAATTTTTCGTATAGGGTCGGGAAATTCAAGAAAATTGAGGTTAAATTGAAACATGCAGAAATTCGCAAAAAAAAATTCAAAGGTTTCAATACATCAGCAATTTTATGAGTCTAAATAGATAGCTTTGCTTTTGACGCATTATGCCAAATTTGAAGGAATACGTCTTTCAATATTTTGACATGAAGGTTAGGTTAAAGTAGGTAGATTTGTACATTTAATTGCTTGAAATCTAATTTAAAACGATTTGCAGATGGGAAAATGGGTCAGGAGCGGAGAATTTTGATATTTTTCAAGCGAAAGCAGTGGTTTTTGCCGATTTTGTGGTAGGTTTAGAGCTAGATATTAAAAAATAAGACCCAAAAAATTCTTGTTATTATTATTAATTTCGCATTGTTGAAGTTTTCACTTCTGTCGATTGGTATTGTTACGTTTTTCCCGTAAATTCTGTCGAAATCACAACTTTTACTATTTTCAACTACCTAATGCTCTCTTTATTCTTTATTACTATATACAATTAAAGACACTAAACTACTCTTATAACTTTACAACTATTAGATCTTTACAGTTCAACACTCAATCATTAACTAACTGCACTTGCCGCCAGCTGCTATTTATATACATTCTAACATCTACCACGAATACTCTGGAAGAATCGAGGCCACTCTATATTATTCCCGACCAGGGCATCGAGATATTTCCACAGTTCCTGAATCTTCGCGGCCGGCGATGACTCATACGTAGACCCGACAAGGCTAGTTCTATAGGGTAGCACAAAAACATTCGGATGGTTGCTAGCCGTGACATTGCCTCCCTCTTAAACCTGATCGTCCCGATCAGCTACTCCATGTTCGTGATATGCTTTGAGCCTGTCGAGGTGGACAACTTTCAGTTTACTTCTGGGGCTACGTTGAATTCTATACACTACGTCATTAATTCTTTTGATGACTGTATAGGGCCCTTCCCATACTGCCGTTAGCTAGGGAGATCTTATTTCTTCCTTTGCGGATTATATAACCAGACTTTATCGTTCATCTGAAGTCCCATAGAATTGAAATCATATCGTTTCTTCATTCGGTCACTGGCTTTCTCCGTGTTTTCTCTGACTAATTCATGGATGTATAGTAACTTTTCCTTAAGGGAGTCCACGTAGTCTTGAATTTCCATATCCTGGTTGTCTGGCGTTCCGAATAATAGGTCACAGGGTAAACGGAGTTCTCTTCCAAATGAAACCATGGCTGGTGTTAGTCCTATCGTGTCATGGACTGCTGATCTATAGGCCATCAAAAATAGTGGTATGTGTTGGTCCCAATCCTTCTAATGTTCATCTATGACCTGTGACAAATGTTTTTTAATGGTCTTGTTAAACCTCTCAACCATGCCGTCTGATTGTGGATGTAAGGCTGTAGTCCGTGTTTTATGGATGTTGAGTAAATCGCAGACTTTTTGGAAAACCTTGGATTCGGAGTTGCGCCCTTAATCTGAGTGCAGCTCTAACGGAACACCAAATCTGCTGAATAGGTTATTCACGAGAACCTCTGCTAGGGTAACAGCTTCTTGATTGGGATCGCAAATACTCCAGGCCATTTACTGCCACTAAAATATACTTGTTTTGTTTTAAGGGCCAGCTACGTTAATGGCGATACGTTTAAACGGTAGGCCCACATTATACTGTTTAATTTTTCCCCTAGATCTTGTTTTGGGCACAGGTTGAGCACTGCCTACACTACGATTTCACATCCTGGCAGTAGTTGACCCAGTAAAATCTGTCGCGGATCTTGTCAATCGTTTTGCTCACTCCTAAATGAGCACCAGACTTTGCATTATGAACTTCTTCCAGAACTTCCGATATCTCCCTCCTTGGTACTACCACTAACTGTGTCTTAAAAATTTTCCATCTGCGCTTTCCCAGGCTCGTTTAAGAAGTCCATTTTCCACTATCAGGGGGTCCCATTGAGCCCACAGAGTTTTAAAAGTAACTCTTTTGGTTGAAATCTCTCTCCAGCTTGGTCATGGTTGATGTTCTCTTTAGCTTTTAGCAGTAGAGCTATTTCACTTATCCTTTTTAAGTTGCTGTGTGGTCCACTGCTGATCAACCTCAAACTTCATTTGCCTAATGGGAGTTGTTGGGGAAATACCCCAACACGTGCATAACTTTCGTTTTTCACCGTATAGTTTGGTGATAACACCCTGTATGAATGTAGTATGAATGAGCCATAATTAATCCACGAATAGATTTATTAACCCCAGGTAAACAGAAATTTGGGCATTTAAATCAGCATATGTCAGTTCTTTATTACCCCTTAGTCCAAACCTGGATGGTCGATTCCATCATATAAAGCTAAATGTCATTTTGTCATTTCAATCGGGTGTAAGCGTTTTCAGTTTAATATGTCCGTGTCTCAGTCAGTGTTCAGTAAACAGCACATGTCAAAGAAAGAAAGAAACTCACGCGGATTTTCGCGCCAATCCCCACTTTCGGCCGACCTTTAGGCGGCCAGCTAGAAGCTCGAAGAAGAAATTAGTTCAGTTAGTGCTCTGCTAATACTCAACGTCGTTAGATCGGTCCCGTCACCGCTCTCTAGCAAGTGTCTCTTCGCGCCAAAAGATCCTACCCTTTTAGGCAATTTCTCCGTTAGTATGCACAGGTATTAGAAAATATCTAGAGCACCTCAGTTATCTTGGTCCAAGTATGAACAAGACCTCCTTTGGGCTTTTTTTAAGCAAATCAATACAGCCAGAAACGACGAAGCCTCTCATGGTAATTGAAGAACAACAGTAAAATGGCGGCACCAAATTTGTAATTTGTATCGTGCCTGTGCTACTTAAATTAAGAATTGAAGTCAGATCCCTGCCTTGTTGGAGAGAAGCAGAGACAAGAGTAAATCAAGGTATTTCGTGAGAAAGGAACAGTTAGTTGTTTAAAAATAGAAAAGTTGATCACATTCAGGAAAGACACTGTTTTATTCTTGAATATAATTGTAAATATAAATTTCCTAAAGAATCTAGAAAAGTAACCTGTGTTACATATTTAGTTGCATGTATGAATGATTGAATGCATGAAAGTAGCTTAGAAACTGTATATAAATTGTACCTATGTATTCACCATATTAAATTCAAATGCAAATGCATAATTACATTAAAGGATTTAATAACTGACATACCTACTTGGTTTCAATTTACATAATCTATGTTCAAAACCCCATCACCCTATTTTAATACAGTCCACTACTTTAATTGCTAGTAGTAATTATACTGTTATTTGCTACCTTCACCTGTGTGGTCAAAATAAGTTAGGAAAATTAATTTGTTTGTATCGATCAGGAGTGATTCCTTCTCGTTGATCTATTCTTTGGCAATCCTTACAATTATCCTCGTGTGGCCTTTTGGATAAAGCATCTGCATTATTATGCAATCTCCCTGACCTGTGCTTAAGTTTAAAGTTATATTGTTGTAACTTTTCAAGCCATCTGGCTACCTGTCCTTCAGGCTGTTTCATATCCAAAAGCCATTTAAGTGCTACATGATCAGTCCTTATTAGAAATTCTTGTCCATACAGATATTGATGGAAATGCTCAACAGACCGTACTATTGCCAAAAGCTCTTTTCAGGTTACACAGTAGTTACGTTCAGGTTTCAAAAGTGTTCGACTGTAGTATTCGATATTGTTGTACTTGCGATAAAACTGCTCCGATCCCGGTGTTGCTTGCGTCTGTGTCCAATACAAATTTACCCTTTTGTTCCGGATATCCCAATATTGGACAAGAACATAGAGCAGCTTTTAATTTCCTGAACGCAGAATCACAGTTATGATCCCAGTTATAATTTGCTCGTTCTTCAGTGAGCTTATGTAGAGGTACAGCTATATTTGCAAATCCTTCGACAAATCTTCTATAATAAGTACATAATCCAAGGAAGCTCCGCAGATCGTGTTTGTCGCGAGGACGAGGACAATCTTTGATTGCTGTAATCTTTCGTAGATCAGTTTGGATTTTCTCTGATGACACGACATGCCCGAGAAATTCAACTTTTTGTTGGAAAAGAAAACATTTCTTTGGATTCAGTAAGAGCTAAGCATTATTGATCCTAGTAAAAACTTCATGCAGGTTTTGTAGGTGCTCCTCGAAATTTTTTCATATTACCATTATATCATCAAGATAGACCAAGCATGTCTTCCAAATGAGGCCTCGTAGAACAACTTCCTTAAGACGCTCAAAAGTAGCGGGGGCATTGCATTGTTCGAAGCGCATAACTTTAAACTGATATAAACCACTGCCACTCTACCGGAAGTAGTTTATATCAGTTTAAAGTTATGCCCCTCGGACTATGCAATGCCCCCGCTACTTTTGAGCGTCTTATGAAAGTTATTTCCTTATCCTGTTCGTCAATGCCTACTTGTCAGTAGACGCTCTTTAAATCTAGTGTTGGGAACCAATGAGAACTTGCTAGTGTCGTCAACGTGTCGTCAATTCTGGTAAGTGGATAGCTGTCCTTCTTGGTGACGTCAATGAGCCTTCTATAGTCCACGCAGAATCTGGTCGTCCGATCCTTCTTGGTGACTAAGATAACAGTATTGCTATTTTTTCCTTTCAAAGACTGTGCTCTGCTCTTTGATAAATTGTGTAGCTTTCTTCAGTTCTTCGGAAGATAGATAATGTTACAACTTCCGGAAATGTTCTGGGACTTCCTTAAGTGATGGTTAGGGTGCTATTTCTGACTGCGTTTCGCAACTGGTTACCCACTGCACCGGCTCGCAAGTGGCTATTACATCTCCTTTATTGATTTTGATGGAATTGGATAAAATATTTGCTATCTTTATCGGTATTTCCCCGTCGGTTTTGACTAGTGCTTTGCCTACGAGGTGTTTGCAAGGCAAATCGTGATATTGAATAAGTCCTATGCAGCCTCCAAAATCCTTCTCCAATTTCCCAAAAATTATCTGCTCGGTATTTCCGCTTATTCTGACAGTACATGCCGCCAATACTTTAGTTGGTGTGCCATCGCTTGTTTTGGTAAGGATGCACTCTTCGGTGCCGAACTTCAGAAGGTTAAGTTTGTTGTCAAAAGAGAATCCATGTTGACCGATAAGATCCATCCCCAAAATAAATTCATCTTCTATGTCACTGTGTGGTGTAATTTAATTCGTCCCAGTTGAAGTTCAATATCCATTTCTCCAAGCAGTCTCACCGGTAACCGTACGTAAAATTACATTCTGGGGTTGTGTAGGACTTCTACTCTATTTACTCTGTTGAACCTTACCAAAGATACCGCCGCACCAGTGTTAACAGTAATTGTAATGGCTTTTCCGTTGAACTTTCCTTTAATAGTTACACTGTCGGCGTTTTTTCCTAGGCTTTTTATGGAGACGATCCTGGGGGCTTTATCTTCTCTAGCCAACACCCGCTCCGCAATGCTGACTAATTGAAGGTGTCCTGATTTGACTTTGAGGCCCTAGCGTCTCTGGATGGAGATCTGGACCGTAATTGCACTCGGCAGTCCTGCCACATCTATAGCACTGATTTGAGTATTTCGGTTACGTGGCCTATCTTCTATTGGTTCCCGGAATCTCCCCGTGCTTCACTGCTGTTATCAAATTTGGCTAGACGTAGCATCTTCTCAGTTTTTGAATTTCTAATACCATCCACCAATTATTGGGCAGCAAGTTCCTCTTGAAATTCTTCTGTTGCTACCGGGTAGGCCAATTGAATGAGACGTCTAACGTCTGCCTCAAACCCTTGCACGTTTCCACCAGGCTGTAGTAGTTCCAGGGCAGATTCTTCATTTCTTTCTGTACGTCTCCTACTTCATTTTGTACATTTCCAACTTCTTTTTGTACAGTTCCAACTTTTTTTTGTATATTGTTTACTTCTTTCTCAAATTTCTCATTTTCTGTAATTTTCCTTGCTCGCCTACAATTACATCCAGCATCCATTTTTGAAGTTGATTCTGTTCTATTTGCCTTTTATCTTCTTGGTCTTGTAAAATTTTCTGGAAGCCGGTCCTGTTCAATGCCTTCTACGTTCATTCTCTTCCCGATTCGCTTGCCTTCTACGTCATTCTCTTCCCGATCCGCTTGCTTTTTCTCGTCTTCATCTTGTAAAATTTTCTGAAACCTGTCCTGTTCTGCTTGTCTCTCAGAATTTAGATTTTCCATGAATTCGGGCAACATTTTATTTATTTGGTCCATTTCTACCGTTTGTTGCCTTGTTGTTGTTGTTGTTGCCATAGAATGTTATAGTTCCTGTTCCTCAATCTTCGCGGCCGGCGATGACTCATACGTAGACCCGACAAAGCTAGTTCTATAGGGTAGCACAAAAACATTCAGATGATTGCTAGCCGTGACAATATTAAGCACAAAACATTTTTTTCAATACCATCCCAAATATATTACTTCTCGCCCAAACTATCAAATTTTTTTCTTTTTTCCCTAGATTTAGATAAATTTCCCTACCAATAGCAATACTGCACGGGTAGTCTTAATTTGAAAGAGGAGATGTTCATAGAATTGATTCAAGTTGAAGCTGAATTGCCGGAATAAATTTTAGAGATGTACTGAGTAACTGAAAAAAAAAGATTCTTTATCGCTAACACTAAAACAAAACAAGTTTTTGAAAATCAAATATATCTCTTAAGCTAAAAATTTTTAAGATAACATGCACAAAACTACAAGGAATTAAAAAAAACTCAAATTTTCGATAGGCAATATATACTAAAACGATTATTTTTCAAACTGTAAGTACGAAAAAATAACATTTGAATATTTCGTCATGCTGGTTTCCACACGTAACAAGTTGTACCGCGAATACTTTTTTTGTTATTGGCAAATTATAAGCAAAACTCCAACCTACATTAAATGGTTTTTACGCAGAACTCTCTGCGCACTTCCCACCCTCTACTGATTTTGGAAATAATTAAAATGTGAACAACCTCCCAAAAACCGTATACGTTGTATTTGATTTTCATGATATGAAAATGCAGTGCAATGTACAATATTGCACATTTACTCTAAAAATATATTAAATTTAGTACAATTGTGTTAAGCACATTTCCCACTCTAATGATTTTAAATTCAGTTGTAATTATAGGAAATAAAAGAAAAATTGAATTCCACGACCTCGCTCAAACCGTGAATACTGTATTTGTGATTTGAAAATGTAGAACAATGTACGATTTTATGCATTCACTTAAAAAATGTACTAGATTTAGTACAGTTGTGCCAAATGCATTTCCCATTCTCCATTAGTTTCAGTTATAATTATTGGCAATAACGAAATTCCGAGCAAATTCTTGAATTCTTTGACCTTGTAAAAACCATGAATATTGCATTTGGTTTGGTTTAAAAAATTACTAAATTTAGTACAATTGTGTTAAACGCACTTCTCACTCTTCACTGATTTTAATGTCAGTTTTAATTATTATAAATAATTAATGAAAATATGAGCAAATTCTTGAATTTCTCGGCCTTGCAAAAACCGTAAATATTGTATTTGGTTTTCATGATTAAAAATGGTACAGTACTGTACAATCTTAAAAATGTGACAAATTTAGTACAATTGTGTTAAACGCATTTGCCACTCTTCACTGATTCTAATTTCAGTGCTAATTATTGGACATAATGAAAATGTGAGCAAATTTTAAATTTCTCGACCTTACAAAGCTCCTAAATTTTGTATTTGATCTATATGATATGAAAATGTAAAAAAATACGATTTTGTATATTTACTTTTGAAAATGTACTAAATTTAGTACAGCGGTGTTAAGAGCACTTCGCTCGCCTCCACTGATTATAATTTAAGTTCTAATTATTGGAAAGAATGAATATTTGAGCAAATTTTGGGGTTAATTGACCTCGCAAAGACCTTTTGGTGATATGAAAATATACAACAATATAGATTTTGTACATCTACTTTTAAAATATACAAAATTCAGTGCAATTGTGATAAAAGCACTTCGCACTCTCTACTAATTTCAATTCCAATTGATATTATTGGAAATAATGAAATTGTCAGGAAATTTTTGAATTTCTCGGCTTTGCAAAACCCTAAATTATATATTTGATTTTTGTGTTATGAAAAAGTAAAACAATGCCTTATTTAGTACTTTCTCATTAAAACATGTACTAAATAGTGTTCAGTTATTTTAAGTGCTCTTCCCATCCTCTACTGAATTTAATTTCAGATATATTTATCGAAAAGAATGAAAATTTTAGCAAATTTTTAAGTTTCTCGACTTTGCAAAACCTCTATATATTGTATTTAATTTTTATGATACGAAAATGTACATCAGTGTGCAATTTTATACATTGCCTTTTAAAAAGGTAAAAAATTTAGTACAATTGTGTTAAACGCATTTGCCACTTTTCACTGATTCTAATTTCAGTTCTAATTATTGGACATAATGAAAATGTGAGCAAATTTTAAATTTCTCGACCTTACTAAGCCCCTAAACTTTGTATTTGATCTTTATGATATGAAAATGTAAACAAATTTACGATTTTGTATATTTACTTTTAAAAATGTACTAAATATAGTACAACGGTGTTAAGAGCACTTCACCTCCACTGATTTTAATTTCAGTTCTAATTATTGGAAAGAATGAATATGTGAGTATATTTTGGGGTTAATTGACCTCGCAAAGACCTTTTGGTGATATGAAAATGTACAACAATATAGATTTTGTACATTTACTTTCAAAATATACAAAATTCAGTACAATTGTGATAAAAGCAATTTACACTCTCCACTAATTTCAATTCCAATTTTAATTGTTGGAAATAATGAAATTGTCAGGAAATTTCTGAAATCCTCGACCTCGCAAAACCCTAAATTATGTATTTGTTTTTTGTGTTATGAAAATGTAAAACAATGCCTTATTTAGTACATTCACTTTAAAAAATGCACTAAATAGTGTTCAGTTATATTAAGTACTCTTCTCATGCTCTACTGAATTTAATTTCAGATATATTTATCGAAAAGAATTAAAATTTGAGCAAATTTGTGAGTTTCTCGACTTTGCAAAACCTCTATATATTGTATTTAATGTGTATGATACGAAAATGTACATGAGTGTGCAATTTTATACATTGCCTTTTAAAAATGTAATAAATTTAGTACAATTGTGTTAAATGCCATTATATAGTATCTATATTTATCGAAAATCTGAGCAAATATTGAATTCTTCGACTTCGCGAAGCCCATACATATTGTATTTCACGCACTTTCCATTCTCCATTGATTTTAATTTCAGTTCTAATTATTGGCAAAACCCCTAAATATTGTATTTGATTTTTGTGATATGAAAATGTAACACAATGAACGACTTAATAAATTCCCCCTACAAAATAAACTACATTTAGTTCAGTTGGATCAAATGCTCTTCCCACTGCCCCTTGATTTTAATTTCAGTTTTATTTATTGAAAATAATGAAAATTTTAGGAATTATTTCAATTTCTGAATATCGCAAAACCCCTAAATATTATATTTAATTTTTATGATTTGAAGATGTACAGTAATGTGCAATTTTATACATTCACCCTAAAAATGTACAAATTTGATTACAATTGTATTAAACGATCTTCCGACTCTCCACTGATTTTAATTATAGGCAAACATCCTAAATATTGTATTTAATTTTTGTGATATGAAAATGTAAAACACTGTAGGTACAATTTAGTACATTCACTCTAAAAAAGTACCACATTTAGTTCAGTTATATTAAATGATCTTCTCATTTTCCACTGATTTTAGTTTCAATTATTTTTATCGAAAACAATGAAAATTTGAGAAATATTTGAACTCATGATTCATTAATATTGTATTTAAATATTATGATATGAAAATATACATCAATGTGCGATTTTGTACATTCATTTTTAAAAATGTTGACAATTTAGTACAATTGGGTAAAACGCACTTCCCACTCTCTAGTGAATTTAATTTCAGTTCTAATTATTGGCATACCCTAAATATTGGATTTGATTTTTGTGATATGAAAACGTACAACAATGTACAATTTTGAACATTCACTTTAAAAAATATACTATGGATTTCACTCACTTCTCATTCCCCATTGGTTTTAATTTCAGTTCTAATTATCGAAAATAATGAAATTGTGAGCAAATTTCTTTATTCGTCGACCACGCAAAAGTCCTAAATTATCTGTCTGATTTTTGTGATAATATGAAAGTGTTAGACAATGTAGTAGTATGTACTAAATTTAGTACAAATGTGTTAAAACAACAACACTGAATTGAATTAACCTGCAGAACTTAAAATATTAGATAAAAATAAAGCAATGTAATAAAAACAAGATATTGTATTGAAATATGGGGGCATGTTTCAGCACATCACTACTTGCTGATTTGACGTAGCATTTAATCTCGTAGGCAAATTGACGGAAACGAATCGAGAATTCTTCTGAAAGTACCTTTCAAGGCGTGAAGGAGGTTTGCCGTGAGTGCAGTCTCAGAGACCCCACATTTAGTTTGCGGTTTAATTCCGCCCACTTATTGGGGATATACAGTGGTATCTATTGATGTTTTGACACGACCGATTTTCGGGATCTAAATACTGTATTGGTAAGCATTTTCTCTGGAATTAATTTTTCTATTGCTTGTGAAGCGCGTGGACGCCATGACGCTAACGGTTTTTTTTTCCAATATTTCTAGAGGCTTTCCACGTTCATCATATAAGACAGAGACCGTCGAATTTCCCTTAGCCCCCACACGCACTAAAGAGGTAATTATTGCTACAGTTTTTGCCTAAATTAATGATTTAATTATTATCTGTGTTACCTTTTTTGTGCACGGTCCGCCATTTGCCTTGCGTCCCATATTTTATCTTATCTACTCCATTTTATCTAATCCGAATTTTTGATTTCATGTAACTTTAATTTTGATCGTATGGGGAAGTTTATATTTTCTTTTAGGGGTGATTCATCCCTATCTTTGTTATATTCAAGTTGTCTGTACCTTGGTACCTCTTTTATTTGCTGATGGTCATTGCAAGTCCATGGTTTTTTTTCTGGAGGAATTTGTTTTATAAGGAAAATATATTTATGCAAGGGGGGGGCTATGGTTTTTATTAAAGTAAGGGGGCTTCGTCTAATGCGCACTGGGTTATTTCAGGGTTTTACTGGAGGGCCACAACTTTTACTAGCAGGCGAGAAGCAGGTCTTACCTTTGCTAGCGGGCCACAGGTTTACTAGCTGGCCACAACTTCGATTAGGTGGCCACAGTCCAATTATCAGCCCATCTTGACACCGAGCTATCGAGACCTCGGCTAGATCTTCCCCTCGGGGCCATCGAGTGGCAGTACCTGATGTATATATAGGTGCCCGGCGCCTCCACCAGAGTCGACGACCGGATTTGGGTATCGTACAGAAGCTTTATCTTTCATGAATTCATTTGTTTTTCAGTTTAATATAATCGCTCTTAATTTTCCCTCTCTTAATATAAATCAAACATTGACCGCCAAGCTCTGAGATAGCTCATTAATTTTATTTTCATTTATTCACTGGTTTGTCGGACCGGTTAATCTAATTGCTCTGAATTTTCTCTCTTTTTAAGATAAGTCAAGCATTGATATCCAAGCTTTCAATAGTTTTATTCTAATTTTATTTCTTTTATTAATTTATCATCGTGTCATTTGATTTAATTATTGTGGCCGTTCATTGCTACCTATTATTATTGCTACATTTAAAATCGGTGCAGCTATTAGCGCACGCATACCTAGTTGTAATTAGCTTAGTTAACATCAAAGTGATCACTTCGGTTAGTAGTATTTAGTGCATTTAGTTGAAAGGCATACAGAACCGAGTATTAACAACAGAATTGGTCTCCGTACAATCACCATATTGTACCTATTAGTAGTTAAATTTAATAGTAATTTAACATTCTTTGTATTTAACTGAAAACATCTCCATTTAACTTGCCATTTTACTCCAGATAGATTGTTGCTGTGTTTTCAAAAAAAAAAGAACTTAGTAGCAAATATATTGTTCCTTAAATTTTAGATTGTGTTTTCTTGATAAGTTAAGCTTGGTTACCTTTTGATTTAATAAGCCAGCCTACATTCTCGTTTTCTTGTTAGGTTGAAATTAAGTACCTTTTGATTTAATAAGCCGGCCTAGCCACCCTGCACAACACCAGCGGAGCTTTTTCAGTTTAGTTGGATAGAACTGGTGGCGCTCTAAAGACCCCACTACTGGGGCCGGGCATTTGCAATACGGCTCTCCGGGGCTAGGTTTCTTGTTAATTGAAAAAAAAAATACTTTTAACTTCAATCAGAAAAACGTGTTGCAAATTGCAAATGTCGCTAGGAGTAACCGTCTTTCAGATAGTTGCCATTAAAAGCTAGATTGTAGAAAAATAAATAAATGAGTAGGGGTGACACCCCTAGACGGATAGCTTTTTAGACAGATATGACAGCATTCAAACGGTTTTAGACAGCTTTTTAGGCAGCTAAGATAGCTTTTTAGACAGCTTGGGCAGCTTTTTAGACACCTACAGACAGCTTGAGATAGTATTGGATACTATTTTAGAAGGGTGTGTTTTACGCATGATCGGATTCTCCGGATTCGGACTGTCTTCAGGGGGTCATCTCTGCTATTTACAAAACATCTAATTTTGAATAATTCAGAAATTGTATTTTACAATAAATATTTTAACCATAAGGATGGCTATGCAGCGAAATTCTAAATAATAAATTTCCCGAAAACCCTTACTGTCAAATACCATTGTTATTATTATTAACTTGAATAACAATGGAAAATAGATATTTTTGAAAAAATAAAGATACACTAAAGCGCAAAAATATATGACTAATTAAAAAGGCTTGGTGGCTCCCTCTGCATGTAACAGCAAAACTGTAGAAAATTTGACGTCTTAAAAAATCCCCGAGCGCCAAAATTTGTTAAAATATTTAAAGTTATTAAAAAATTGTTAAAAAAATTACAAAAAATAAAAGTGTAATTTTACCTCTCCTGGTTACTATTAACTGTCGGATCGTGACTAAGCAGTCAAATTGTAATATTTGATTGGGATATCGTCATAAGTGACAAATTCTGTTTTAGGTTTTGGCAACAAAATTACAAAAGTATACAAAACTATTTTCTACAACTAAAGTATTCATTTAAAAAAAAAATGGCCTTCTTTACTCTTTTTCATTGCCCTAAATAGGATTTATCGAATGCCAAATAAAACTTTACAGTAATAAAATATGGCAATAACGCTGCAGATAAAGCCTCCCGAGTCCGAATTTCAACTGAAAAGTTATTTCGCTTCGTTTCAGAAGTTTTTAATTCTATTTGGTGCACAAGTTTGGCCGTTACTTAACCGGAAGTACAACAAACAGACAATTCAAAAGAACGAAACAATTTTCCGCCATTTGTTTGCCTAGCGACAATTATTGGGACGTTGGGGCACCGAGACAATAGCGGTTTCATGTCATTTATGAGGGCATACAAGTTGTTTAAATGAAGCCGCTTGAAGACGTTTCTACGGATTTGGGAACAAATGGCACGAACTTAATTACCTACTTTTTATTCTTCTGCATCTTTTCCCTTTTTACTTCGATTTGGGGAATTTATAAGAACAAAAGACCTGACGATTTGCATCACTTTTCTCACGCTCTAAATGAGACGACGCGACGCCGACGTCGACGTGCCGAACAAAAAATTACTATATACCATATTTATATTCTTTTTCCATATCGGTTGGCCATGACATATTTTCTTCAAGTTGACTTATATAAAATAACCGTCTTTTTCCCATTTTAGGCCGATTAAAAATCGTCAAAATTAAATTCTATTTAATCTGACAAAGGCCTTTGATTCGGTTACTTGCAAAATTACATTTGCAAAATCGGAAGCAGATTGTATTTAGTAGTACAACACGTTTTGAAAATGAATACACCATCACTAACAGCAGACAAATAAATCGCTTAATTTTAAACCATATAAACATATCTGAATCATAATTTCAGGACATATTAGACTGAAAATTCTACGTAGAATAAGATGGCGAGAAAATATATAAAAGAATGAAATAAAAAAATTTAATGTTGGTTTGGTAAAATCAGAAGTAATTCTCAATTTTACCTGATAAAAAAAAGGAAATTAGAGATAAAACAGAAGCAATAGTAAACAAAAAACTGAAAATTTTAATATAATCCCACAATAAAACATATACAATTAAAATATAATAAAAAAAACCTAGTCACTTACAATTAATAGTACTATTAGTCGCATGATAAAATTGGCACAATTCGCTGGGAAAATACCCTTATCATTTAAGGGCAGGGATTAGATACTAGAAGCAGCACTGTGAAGTTAGCGTTAAAATAAGATTGAAAGGATCTAGCATTTTATTGTCAGTTGAACTTAAACTTAAAATTTGTGCTTAATTATGTAAACTTTTCGTGCCAATGATTGAATAAAAATGCTATTTTTTTTGCTGAACCCTCTTGTACAGGAATTTAAATAGCACGACTACTAGACTATTTGCCAGTACAATCACCGCCCAGGCTTAGCTAGAGTTGGGGAGACCCTCCCAGATAGGTTACACCCTTATTAGCCGATGGTATCATTGGGGTGACCGCAACCTTGGCTGGTCCTAAAACATGTCACGGCCACCGACATTTACAAAAATCATATACTCTACAGGTGTTTTAATATATTTTAAGTAAGAAGTCAACTGATTTAAATGGATTAATATTTTATTTACAATCTGTGAAGAACCATGAGGACAAAAAACTGACAAAACTTCTTCTTTCGACTGCAACGTCAACCTAACCTCAACTATATCTAAAGGGTTTTTACACTACACTAGTACATTAGGACTATACTCGAACACCTCCCCCTCAAAGATTGAGACGCCGGGGGGCTTTCACACGACGATCATACCGGGAGCGCGTACATTTTGGACTATCACTTTTATTGATTCTGTGATTTAACTCTAAACTAACATTTACAGATGATGCCGAAAACCCCAATAAGTCTGTGGTGCCATCATAAGATAAATTTTGAGGGGAATTTAGAGGAGTACTAAAAGATCTTACCGAATCTGGACCATTTATATTTTGTACAGGAAAAATATTGCTTGGATGAATATTATTATTACCAGAGCTTTCGTTGGGGTACAATTCGGGTTCACAAATGAATTTATAATCAGATCTTGAATATGACATTTTCATGTGAGAAGTATTACGTCTAACCACTTTATTATTACATTCTTTCTTAACCCAGTAAGATCTGGGCTCAGACCGATAACAATTATTGCTTTTTGCCAAGTTTTTATAACCACTTTATCCCCCTTTTTGTAAACCAACGAGTTTCTACGAGCTAACTTATCAAAATTTGCTTTCATAACTTGTTTTTGCTTACAAAGTTTATCATAAATATCTTTCTCCATTTTCGGCTTCAATTTTTTAAAAGTAATAGGAAGCTCCGTTTTTAAAATTCTGCTCTGTAAGATCTGTGCTGGTGTAGCATCAAGACTTATTATGGGTGAGTTATTATATTCCAAAACATACTCTCTAAAGTCACACTTATTGTCCGAAATTTTCCTCAAAATTTGCTTAGCTATAATTATAGCTTTTTCTGCCATACCGTTGCTTTGATGGTAATGTGGAGAACACGTTGTGATTATAATATCTTTGTTTTTGTAATATCTTTGAC
Organism: Pissodes strobi; assembly: GCA_016904865.1. NCBI lineage: Eukaryota > Metazoa > Arthropoda > Insecta > Coleoptera > Curculionidae > Pissodes > Pissodes strobi. The sequence goes on from MU185123.1 coordinate 211,771, forward strand.
AACGGTTTGACACAAAAGGCAAATTGTCACCCATGATAGCCTGAGGGTAATCAAATCGAGTAAAAACAATCTGAAAACAATTTATACCAGACTCAGAGGTTTTGCCTTTTAAACAAATTAATTCTAACCAATGTGAAAAATGATCTACAAGTACTAAGTAGTTTTTCCCTGAAAATTCTACAATATCTACAGCTACTTTATTAAATCTTAATTTAGGAACGCTATGTGGCATAAGAGGTTCCTTGTAGTTTGCTGGCAAGTATTTTTCACATACGCGACAAGTTTTAGTAAAGTTTGTTATGTCATTAGACAAAGTATGCCAATAAAATAAAGTTCTAGCTTTGTTTATGGTCTTACTTATACCAATATGACTTTTATGTAAAAGCTTAACCATATCTAGTCTAAGCTTATGAGGCACTATTATTTTGTCTTCAACAAAGATAATACCTGCTTCGACATAAACAGAATCTCTTAAAGGATAATACGGTTTACAATCAACAGATATTTGTTGTTCTTTAGGCCAACCATTGTAGTAATAACAAAGAATATTATATGCTAATCGTAGTAGAATATTATTTGGTAATAATCATAAATTTTTAAGAAGGTAGAGTCTTTACCAGTTTCAAGCCGAAACTGATCTTTTTTCTTTTGCCTCATAGGTAAGTATTTTGAAACCAAATGAACCATTTCAAACATATCAGTATCTGGCGAATTTTTGACCTGTAAACTTGATCGTGACAACATATCTGCAAATTGTAGGTTTTTACCTGGCACATAGTAAACATTCAAAGAATATTTCATTAGTTTGAGTCTAAACCTTTGTAACCTAACTGAACCTTCTTTTTTTAATTGTTTTTTCATAATCGAGATAATGGGCTTATGGTCTGTCTGTACGTCAACTATTTGTCTGTAAATAAAGTCATGGAATTTTTGTGTACCAAAATAAATAGCCAAAAGCTCCTTTTCGGTCTGACTATAATTGATTTCATGATCATTCATTGACCTTGAAGCGCAAGCAACTACTTTTAAAATATTGTCATCATACTTTTGAAACATACAACAGCCTAACCAGTTTTTAGATGCATCACACTGTAAAACTGTCTGTCTTATGCCCAGTTTCTTAAAGTATGGATAACTTTATTCTTCAAATATTTCCTATGACAACGATTGTTAATACAATTGTAACCATAGTAATTATAGGCTTCATAACCTTGCACAAACCAGGCATAAATGGATCAAATGGAACAAGAGCTGGTGTCTTAGTTATTACTTCCTTCAACTGGTCAAATACTTGTTGATGGTTAGGCAACCATGACCATTCAACATTATTTTTAAGCAACTGACAAAGTAGGTGCATCAACTCTGACATATTTTTGACATAACGTCTAACATAGTTAAAGGAAATAATAGGTTTGTTCTAGCAGCGATTTCAAACCAAAGGGAAGCCATCCGGAGTTTGCGCATAGCGATTTAAGTGTCGCTTATATTGCAATGCCCAAACTCCGGATGGCTTGGCTTTGGTTTAAAATCGCTGCTAGAACAAACCTTATAACTCGCTGTAATTTAACTTTATTTGTGGGCGTTTGAAGTTTGCACAAAGACTCAACCCTGCCAAAATCAATTTGCATGCCATTTTGAGAGAAAACTTATCCCATATAACCTCATTTTCCATGAACAATCATGTCGTCATGGCATATCACCACATTTTGTAAATTAGAAAAATATTTTGACCTCGTCTTGGAATAAATCTTGCGAATTAGCTAGTCCGTAAGGTAAAACTGTAAATCGGTAAACACCAAATGGACTTGCAAAATAGCACTTCCCCGAGGATTCATCATTTAATTCTAGGTGATGATATGCTTCAGAATGATCAAAAACTGTGAAATAATTTCTATCTCTTAAATTTGAGCATACCTCCTCCATATTTAACCCTAACCTTGGGTTTCTGACAATTTGACAATTTATGTCAGAAGGGTCTAAACATAAACGAATTTTCCCGTTGGACTTTTCAACAATAACCATTCTATTTACACTTGCTTCAGGGTTCATTTCGTCAACCTTAACAATGGCTTTTCTATCAATTAATCTAATCTAATTCTAATTTAAGATGGCCCCGTGTAGCAAATGGAATTTTACAAGGTGGGTGACATACATTTTTAAAATTTTCTTTTGTAGGAATATTATGTTTACCTGGAAACCTACCAAAACCAGTAAAGATTTCTAAATTTTTCCTAATAAATTCATTCTTCTCACATACATTTAAATTTTGTATATTTACATTATTTATCCTTTTAATTAACTTTAAATTTAAGCATGCCTAGCCGCCTACAAGGGCCTGATTTGCCCCATCTACAATAACAAAATCTTCATAAATTTCCCTATCTTTAAATGAGCAATGTAAATTGACAATCCCTATGGGTTTAGCCTGACTACCTTCAAAACCTTTTAAACTGTGTGGGCCTAACTTTAAATTGTTTGTCGACTTTCTTAAAAAAATTTAAAGGTATTACACTAACGTCTTCCTCATTATCAAGTCTTACTTTAACTTTTTTAGTCTCAATGACTAAATTTTCACAAAAATTTTCGCTTACCCCTCGGGCTACACACTTATCTCTCTCAACTCGGCTAACAAACAAGCCATCGCTGTCAGCAGAACTCGATTCATCACTCTGTTTGACATTTCTTATATTCTTGACTCGGCATGACACGGCAAAATTATTTTCGATCTCACATTTGCCACATTTTTTGCCAAAAGCTGGACATTCCTGTGGGCCATGGACTGTTTGACACCTTTTGCACTTAAAATTCTTGTCAGAAACATCTTTTGCCTCCTTAAAGGAGTAGATTTCTTAAATTTTTGATAACTACTTTCCATTTTAACAATATTAACTTCTGCACTGGCTTCTTGGAATTGTAAGCTTTGACTTTTGATCTGTTCAGAGGTTCTGCAAACATTGATTGCCTCGTCCAGAGTTAAATCGTCAATGCGTAATAGGGCCTCTCTTGTGGTGGGTTCCTAATTCCCATTACTATTCGGTCTCTCAAAGCTTTCTTTTCTTGGGATTGGTTGGGATCAACAGAATTATAATTGCATGCTTTTACTAAATGTCTGCAATCTGTAAGGAAGTGATCAAAACTCTCACCATCTTTCTGTTGTCTTTTCGAGAACATGTACCTCTCAAAACATTCATTTTTCCTTGAGTTTACATATTTTTAATTTGCAGCTATCATACCATCATATGGGTCCAAATTTAGTGAAATTTCAACAGTAGACATTATTCTAGCTATGCGTCGTGCCCTATAATATTTCGTACTATACTTAGTTTTACATTTGAAGGGCCCTGGTCTTGTCCTGTTGACACCGGATAGTCTTGAAACGCCGTTTGCCAAAATTTCCATTTCGACGCTGCATTTGGTGATTGTAAATCAAAATTTGGTGGTAATTTTACTGGGCCGCCTCCTGTCATTTTATTTGAGCACTAAACTTTGCTAATCGCTTCACAAACCAGGCTAAAACTTGATCAAGACTTGGAATGCTTATGTTCGATTCTGTACATAATTACCGGCACAACACTCGAATTTTACGCCTGCAAACTTAGGCCGCAATCTAATTTCACGACTGCGCCATGTTTGTATTTAAGAATACGACTGATTCAAATGGATTAATATTTTATTTACAATCTGTGAAAAACCATGAGGACAAAAAACTGACAAAACTTCTTCTTACGACTGCAACGTCAACCTAACCTCAACTAAATCTAAAGGGTTGTTTACACTACACTAGTACACTAGGACTATGCTCGCCCAATGGCCCGTGTCGATGGCGACAAAAGAACCGCTACAGGCGACGTGTTGACTCGACCGAAGACGAAACGGAAGTCCCTCTCGAGGTTTGTTAGAATAACTAACACAAAATGACACATGTCTTAGTCAACAAATATTTTAACATTGTTTAGGTCGCAAATTTGCTTTCTTGCCTTAAGCAGCATTTAAAATCTCTATCGAGACCTGTAATCGTAATGCAGGTTCTAACAATCTTCCAGTGGCTCGCGGATTCAGGCGACATATCAAGATTCGATATTAATTTTAACAGATGTTTCAGAATTTATTTATTTACACAATACTATCATAGTCATCGTCGCAATAAAATGTTATAACGCACATCACATCTATTAATGATACAGGAATCTTCGGTTCTTGAAATACCAGAAAAATATGAACATAATAATTTAACAAACGTAAACAAAAACTTAAAACAAAGGTTTGATCATAAATTCTTCTTCTTTCCTTAAGGTACGTTTACAATTTTTTATTATCGAAAGTCCTGATCTAATCGTAGGTCCTAGCCTAGCAATCTTACTATTGCTCGAGGATACAGGCAGGATAGCGTTTATAATTTGATACTAATTTTAACGGGTGTTTAAAAATGCGTTTATTTGCACTATACTTCAGAGCTAGATCGTACTGAAATGTTCTAACTATAAAATAGTGGTATCACATCAGAACTATCAAGAAAATATGATCAGAAACTCAAATCGTAACGAAATGATGAAAATACTTCACGCAATATTCAGTTCTTCAAATAATAGGAAAATTCTTCCTTCTTCTTCTTCCCTTCCGTTCAGTTGGGCTTAGATGACTAAATCATCTATCTACCCAATTTCAAGTATTATATGCTAAAACAAAAAAAATGAGAGCGGCTATTAACGCGTCTGGGTTGCGCCATCACACACCTCTTTCAACTATTCCAAAAAGCAAGCATCCCAGCAATAAGCACTTGCAAAAGCACAAAGCACCGTTCCAATAAACATGCCAAGTATTGATTTTAGTCTATAGATCCAAATTACATGCACTTAAAAAAGCATTTATAAGTTTAACACTGTGCACAGTAGAAAGAGCTAGCAAGTCTACAACATTTATAACTGTTAATTGATTGGAATATGTAAAGTCCAAAAATTGGTAGTACAATCGATTTTGGTAAACCTTCTTCATAGTGCAATTCAGCAACACATGTAACACTGTTCCAATCTCTCCACATTCGCACAAGTCTGTATCGTTAACTCCTATTCTACACATATGTTGAGGAACAAGACAATGTCCTGTAGCATCCTACACATCATTGTAATATTTGTCCTACTTAGGTCGAAATCCTTAAACCATGTCTTCCTTGGAAAAGTCTTCCATAATTCATTCCATTCTTCAAAAATCTCCCCCTTTATAATCCTTACTACATCTTTCCAATCTGAATGTTTTACATTACATTCGTTCAAATCCCTTGCCATCTTAGCAATTCCATCTGCCAAGTCATTTCCCTCAATAAAGGAATGATTTGGGATCTAAACAAGTTCTATTTTTGATCCTTGATTTATACAATTCCATAAAAACAGTTTAACATTTAATGTAATATAATCTGATGAAAAATCAATACCTTGTTTAGTAATTTTCTGTAAAGCACTCAATGAATCAGACAAGATGATTGCCCGTGGGATTTTAAGTTGTGTAATTTTTTTAATGGCACATCCTATTGCTAGCACTTCAGCTGTACATACTGACATTTCATCTCTTAATTTCATTGCAAACTCTATCTTTTTACTTGGAATTACCACTCCAAGATCAACTCTGCCAGAGTTTGGGTCTCTGGACCCATCTGTAAATATATGACAAGAATCTGGCCATTTTTCCTTAACCATACCATTAAACCATCTTCTGTTATTGTGGTCACCTTTTCTAAGTTATAACTTACAAAACGTGTTTAAATTTTCTATTTGTATTTCATAAGGGAATTCAAAGCATGGTGGTTTATCTCCTTTTTTTAATTTATCATATTGAGTTAAACATTTGTCTAAAGCTTCTATTACAGGATTTTCAAATCTATCCAAATACCGTTGTTCTTGGTTAAAAATTCCATACATCTCTATTAACATTTCATTGACAGGGCTGTTTGACAAATATAAGTTTTTAGTGGCTAATTTGGAGGATAGGAAAATTCTTCTATACTTTAAAGGAAGTTCAGCATTTTCTGCTAACAAAGAATTGATTAAAGTAGATTTCATTGCACCGATGATTATTCTTAAAGCCTAATATTGTACTTTGTCCAATATTGCAATAATATTCCTGGGACTTCAATTCAAAAAAATCATTCCAAAATCTAAATGCGATCTTACTAATCCAGAATACATAAGACCGTTGATTGAAGCTTCAAACAACGATAAGACGTAATATATCAGGATGTGCTCCCCACCAGACTCTCGTGACTGCCTTCATACAGTTTATTCCTTTTTGAGCATTTGCTACCATTGTGCCTTTTAAGTGTCATTCTACGATCTAATGTTACACCCAAATATGTAACTTCTTATTTCCAACTGATACTCTGATCTCGTACAACTACGTTTGGATATGGCGATATCTTCCCTCTTTCAAATAAAATACATTCAGCTCATGTTCAAACAACCAGTTAAGCACATTGTTTATAGTTTTGTTAATTTTTCCCCTATTAAATTTTAATTTTTACCACTAACAACAAGACAAAATCATCAGCATATTGTAATAATATTACCTCCTTTTCAATTACTTGATACAGAGAATCTGTGTAAACACTAAAGAGCACAGGACTCAAGGGAGATCTCTATGGTATACCCTTATTTGTAAAGTAAGGTCCCACCGAAGTTTAAAAAATTTCAATGAATAAATTCTGAATTAGCAAAATAGCGGAATTTGAAAAAAAATAATTTTTGCATCAATTTGTTCACATTAACATTATTGTAGGCAGCTGCTACATCCAAGAAGATTGCCATTACTTTGACTTTTTTTCTAAATTAATTATATACATTCCCTACCGAATATGCTAATCTTTCGTTAATGCCCTTATTGCCCTTTCTAAAACTAAACTGCAATGGATACAGTGAGCCAGCGCTCTCCAAAGAATACTCCAATCTATTTTTAATCAAACTCACCAATATTTTCCCTACACAATTGGACATTGCTATAAATCTAAAACCATTTATTACAGAATGATCCCAGCCTGGTTTGGGTATGACGTTATAACTGAGTGTGTTTTCCAGTCAATATGAATAACTCCTGTTTGCAGGCTTTTATTAAATATTTCCAATAAAATCATTAACACATTGTGAGATAGATTTCCTTATAAGCTATGTGGAAAACCATTCATGCCTGGAGCTTTATCCTTTTTTTATCCAATATTATCTTAAGTTCTCTGTACGAAAATTCTTTACTACTTACATTATTTAATGAAATACTATTTTCACTCGAAGGAATAAAAGAAGGGCATAGATCATTAATTGCTTGTTCATATATTAAATCCTCTATAACGATTTTATTTTCAGTTTGGCTTAATCTCTTAATACTTGTCCAAATTTTTTTAATAGAGTAGGTCGGATTAAGATTTTCACAGAATGATCTGAAACTTCTTTTCTTTTTAAAATTAAATATCTGTTTAGCTTTTGCTATTTCTTGTTTTATATATAAAAAATTTTCCAAAGAAATATTTTCCCAATAATTTTTTATAGCTATTTTCCTTTCTTTTATTAAGTTATTACACTCTTCATCTCACCAGGGCGTTGGGGTTTTCGAGGAGAATTTAACATTGGATATTATTTTAGGTACAATTTTTAACACAGTATCCAAAATTACATCCTTAATGTGATCATAATTGTTAATATCATTACACATAATACCATTTTCAATATCCAAAGTTATATTTTCCCAATTGGCTTTTTAAAATTAAAATTCTGCAACTACTGACAATAGCGGTTTGGATCCTCTTTGATATTGACTTGTGCATTATATTGAATATAGATTGGAAAATGATCACTCACCCCTGCATCCGCCACATTTTCCCAACTGCATAAGGCAGAAACTTCTGGGGAACACATACTTATATCTGGCATGCTTTTTGAATGAAAAAGGAACCGAGTAGGTTCACCATTGTTTAATAACACAAATTCACTTCTATCCAAAAAATCCAATATAACCTTTTCATTACCATTACTTAAAGTAGAACCCCACAAAGCATTTTAAGCATTTAAATCTCCTAAAATAAAAGTATTATTTTTATATGAATTATGTGTTTCCAACAGCATGTTTATGTCCAATTTAATATTGGGAGGATTATATATGCCCATAACCTGACAATGATCGGTATATCCAGATTCTGGGCATTACTTCTACCTTTAATCCATATTTAACTAAAACGACTATACGACCCTTCCCATCAACTCTATCTTGTCTAAAAATATTATATGTAGGGATATTAAGCATAAAATTAGGTTTTAACCATGTTTCCTGTAAAATCAGTATATGTGGTTTTAAATTATGTATGACATTTAAAAGATCTGATTTATTACTATTTATATTACGTATATTCCACTGAATAATAAGTAATTTATCTGTAACTGACATCTTTGTTAAATGTACTTTTATCCATACAACCCTGCAAAAACCTTACTACAGAACAATAATCGTTTTCAGTTAAATTGCTGCTTTTTAAAATTGATAAAATTTGTAATATTTGGGAAAATGTTACTCTATTATCATTATCAGAGGTATCTCCCATCTCTGAATTTAAATCAAAACTTACATTGTTCACCTAACTGGCCAAGCCTGACCTTTCTGCATCTTCATATTGCATATGTCCCTCCGTTCTTCCTGAAGAAAATAACAAACATTGTTTATGTGCTGTGTCATCATACTTTGGAGAAATGGGCAATTTTCATTTATTTGTACTACTTGCTATTTTATTATACCTTTCTCTGTTATCAATTCTTCCTATCTCCATGTAACGTCTTCGACCTTGTACTGTTATACATTCAGAAACCACTTTTGTCTTGAGGAGTGGGAATTCTTTAGATAAGAGATTTGTGTTTACATCCCATTTTCATTCTTCACTTAACTTGCCTTTCCTATTTTTCTTCGAACTGCTAATTTGAGGAAATTTTTTACATGCTTCAAAAAACGATACATTTTCACAGGCCATGTGTATATTAATCTGCTTCTGTCTCTGATATTCCAAACATTCCCTACTTGTGGCTGAATGTTCTCCATCACAATGGAAACACTGAATATCTTCTTGTTCGCATTCTTTTTTATCAATTTATCATGTTCCAACTCTGTACATTTAGAACACCTTTTTTTCCCTTTACAGGTCCTCTTTGTGTGCCCAAAGTTCAAACATTCAAAACATTGAACTACTGGTGAGATATAAATGGTAATTTTATGTTCTACTCTATACATTTTTACATAAGTTGGTAACGTCTTAGGTAAGTACTACAGTCCCTGTTGGGACAAAGTCTACTTTATCTGTTAAATTTCCTTCTTCATTTGGAATTTTTGTAAAACTTCTTCTGGATAATCTTCTTGCAGCTATACATTTATAAGGACTTTTGATTTGTTCGACAATTTCTTCCGTTGAGTGGGATAACCCAACATCTCTAATGATACCTCTACAACATATCATCCTCACCGGAACATACTTTTTATATCCTTCAGCTAATACAGTGTTATTATCAATAAATGCATTAGCCTCACTATAAAGGCCAAAATTCACACCAACACGATTAATGCCTCTTCTTTCTAGACTTTGATGTCCAACCATAACACCATTTTCTAATATTTTGCCTACGTCTGAAGGATAAATATTTCCAATATTTCTCTTCTCACTTTCTACAATAACAATAAATGATCCCCTATCTGTGCATTTATACTTAACCGGTTCTTTAAATGTTTCCCCATTTCCAGTTGTTGTATCTTGAGTATCCATTATATTAATATCACTCTTTCCCCTGCTAACCCTATTATCTAATACATTATTATTAACGTTATTTACAATCTTATCCGATGTACTAGTGAAGGCTTTACAGTCTCATCGAGTTTAATTTTTTTGCCCCCGGTAGGGGCCATGCCCTTACACGTGCAAATCTAACCTCACCAAAATCGACTTTGATTATTTCACAAATCCAATCACTTAAAAATTATGAACCAAAATACGCACTATTATTAAAAAGAATATGTCGCACAAATTCAATATTTACTCGATAGTAAAAATCACAATTTCAAAAATCATGAGGAACCTAATATTTAACAAATATTTAAAAATGTGGGGTTAGGGCGCAATATCTTCTTCTTTATTAACAATATGGGGTTAGGGTTAATGTGTAATAGCTTCATCTTTCGTTAAGCTGCATTCACAATTTATGCATCTAGACTCCCAATCAAAAGACAGATTCTGCGCAATCTTTCAATGGCTCACCCGTTCAGGCAGGATAGTGTTTAAAATTTTAACAGGTATTTTAAAATGTATTTATTTGTTCTATACTATCATAGTTAATGTCACAATAAAATGTTATATCTATGCAAGAGTGCGATCACATTACAACTATCAAAACAAATATGACACAAAGCTCAATTCAAAGTAATTCACACAATCTTCAGTTCTTGAAATATCAGATATATATATATTAACATGATATTTAACAAAGGTATGATAGATAATAAATTCTTCTCCTATCCTTAAGCATCGTTTTGCAATTTTTTATCGAAAGTTCTGATCAAAACGCACGTTTTAAGAATCCTCCAATAGTTCGCGGATTCCAGCGAAATAGTGTTTAAAATTTGATATAAATTTTTTACCAGGCTTTTCAAAATGAATTTGTTTATCGTAATTAAGGTCGTAATAAAATATTATGTTACTAAGAATGAATGCGATCACTTCACAACTTCAAGACAAAAGGGACACAAGAATCTTCAGTTCTTGAAATAAGAGATGTATATTAACATAATATTTAACAAAGTAGGGATAGATAATAAATTCTTCTCCTTTCCCTAAGCTACGTTTTACATTTTTTATCGAAAGTTCTGATCAAAACGCAGGTTCTAGCAATCTTCCAATAGCTCGTGGATTCCAGCGAAATAGTGTTTAAAATTTGATGGTAATTTTAACCAGGCTTTTCAAAATGAATTGGTTTATCGGAATTAACGTCCTAATAAATTATTATGTTACTATGCAAGAATGCGATCACGTCACAACTTCAAGACAAAAGGGACACAAACATCTTCAGTTCTTGAAATAACAGATGTATATTAACATAATATTTAACAAAGTAGGGATAGATAATAAATTCTTCTCCTTTCCTTAAGCTACGTTTCGCAATTTTTTTATCGAAAGTTCTGATCAAAACGCAGGCTCTAGCAATCTTCCAATAGCTCGCGGATTCCAGCGAAATAGTGTTTAAAATTTGATGGTAATTTTAACCAGGCTTTTCAAAATGAATGTGTTTATCGGAATTAACGTCGTAATAAAATGTTATGTTACTATAAAAGAATGCGATCACTTCACAACTTCAAGACTAAAGGGACACAAGAATCTTCAGTTCTTGAAATAACAGATGTATAATAACATAATATTTAACAAAGTAGGGATAGATAATAAATTCTTCTCCTTTCCTTAAGCTACGTTTCGCAATTTTTTTATCGAGAGTTCTGATCAAAACGCAGGCTCTAGCAATCTTCCAATAGCTCGCGGATTACAGCGAAATAGTGTTTAAAATTTGATGATAATTTTAACCAGGCTTATCAAAATGAATTTGTTTATCGTAATTAAGTTCGTAATAAAATGTTATGTTACTATGAAAGAATGCGATCACTTCACAACTTCAAGACAAAAGAGGTCACAAGAATCTTCAGTTCTTGAAATAACAGATGTATATTAACATAATATTTAACAAAGTAGGGATAGATAATAAATTCTTCTTCTTTCCTTAAGCTACGATTTGCAATTTTTTATCGTAAGTTGTGATCAAAACGCATGTTCTAGCAATCTTCCAATAGCTCGCGGATTCCAGCGAAATAGTGTTTAAAATTTGATGTTAACTTTAACCATGTAAAATCTTATTTTTTTCTAAAAAAACCATTTAATTTAAATTTTACTTATGGAACTTGTTAAAGCAATTGGCCTATAATTATTTGTTAATGCTTTGTCTCCTTGTTTAAAAAGTGGAATAACAGTTGTACTTTTTAAAATTTCAGGAAAAACCCCAGTACCAGAGATAGTATTCACCAAGTGACATAAAGGTTTGACTAATTTATCTTTAAACATTTTTATTATAGAGGAGCAAATGCCATCTTCACCCCCCTTTACCCCTGTCTTAAGGCTCTGAATACTCATTAAAATTTCTTTTTCTGAGCTGGGAGTCAGGAGAAAAGAATTCATTGTGCGCTATACATTTTTTCCACAACTATAAGGTGTTATTTTACTTGCTAATTGAGCCCCTATATTTGCAAAAAAATAATTAAACTCATTTGCAATTAACTTTTTGTCATTTAATTCAACATTATCACCATTTCTGATCTTATTTATCTCTACCTTCCGAATCTGATCATTGGTGGCTTGTTTTATTACATCCCAAAGTTTCTTTGGGTCACCTGAGGCTCGTTGAGCAATCTCCTTGTAGTATAGGTATCTAGTCTTTTGAATAAGTTTGGAAAGAGTTTTCCTGTAATTTTTATACCTTTATAGAAGGATACCGCTATTTTGATTTAAAGTACATTCCTTTTTTAGTTTATTTCTATTTCTTATTGATGCTAACAAGCCACCAGTGATCCATGGTTTTAGCCTCACTTTTTTATTACTTAACATTTTAGTATTAGTGCATTGTGAAATCATATCCTTAAGCCTATTTATAAACATATCTGTACATTAATTAGCATCCAAACACAACAATACACTCTCCCAACTTTCCCTAACCAATAGTTTTTTTAGTTTGTCATAATTAACCATTTTTAATGATTTTATTTTATTATTTGATTGAAAGCTGTTTTCAGTGGAATATTTAATAAAATGGCATCATGGTCTGTCATGCTTTCTTCCAAAACAACTCACTTAATATTTTGAAAAATGTTTCCATTACACTTAATAAAATAATGGTCAAGGCATGACTTAGAATTGTTTGCTTTTCTTGTTGCGACACTAATTCCACTAAAAAAACCATAACCTTGCATAACAGTTAAATACTCATTTGTTGAGTCTGTATCTTTGACCAACAAATCTATATTTTTGTCCCCTGTAAATATGTATATTTTTTCTTGGTCATAATTAATGTTTTGTAGTATAGTATTTAAACTGAGTATAAATTCGTCCTTAGCCAAAGCAAAACCTCTGTATGTTGCAGGTATTTCTACTTTTTTATGATTTTTCTGTAGTGTAGTCTTAAGAATTTTTAAGTTATTTTCAATTAAGAGCTGAGTTTCTACACAAAACTCTTCCTTAACATAAATGACACAACCATCACACTTATTTAAAGAACTGTTGTTAAAATACATGGAAAAACCTGGTAAATTAAAGTCGGACAAATTGAACACTGTGTGAGTCTCGGACATTACAATTACATCAAAATCTCTCTTGACAGATTCCAAAAACACCAAAAATTCATTAAAATTCTGGTATATACTCCTAATATTAACATGAATAACATTGATATCCTGAGCAGGGTTGTCAAAATAAATAATATTTGACAAATCACTAATTTCTATAGTTTCACAAGACCTATACTCATCTAAAATATTATTTAGCTCTGCGAATTCTAACTATGAATTTTATAACGTACCCCATAATTATACATATACATACATACTTGTTAAGCCGACAATAACTATGTGTAGTCGAGCAGATCAGCCTCGGACATTATTCTAATGGGATCTTCTAGGTCAGATTTCTTTAATATTACCCCATTTACACAAAAAGCTGCTTTATATCCCTTAGTCTTTTTCAAGTCCCTAACTTTTTTAAATAAAAGGGGCCTTTTATATGGTAAGTCCTCATTTAAGTATATTTTTTATCTTCACCGGCCAGTCCACACTTCCTGGTTGATGTTCCCTTTGCAGTTTTAATGGCCTTAATGACATCCTTTTTTAGCTGTAAGTTTCCAAATTTTACTAAAATAGGTCCATGTTTTTTGTTTTGGATTCTAAAACATTCTAACACATCATTTTTTTCTATTTCTAGTTTAATATCCGTTCCTATTTTGCTTATAATACTTTTCAAGTCAGTTTCAGACTGCTTTGGCACTCCCGACACAATAACATTGGATGTTCTTTCCTTCGATTCCATATCATCCAATTTAGTTTCTAATGCATGAATCCGCTGCTTTAAATCCTTATTTTCACTCCTGGGCGATCTAATTTCTAGTAGTAACTTATCAAATTTACTCCTTTGTTCTTCAAAGGAGTTGGACATATACTGCACGGCCTCTTCCACATCTTTCAATTTTTTGCCCATTTTGGTCTCCACAGGGTTAAAAAAAACTCTGGAACGAATCCCTAATGATAGATTTAATCTTCTTTTCATCCATTTCTAGAAAAACTTCACTATTTTCACTAGTTTTTCTTTGTTTCGGAATGTTAACCTCACTTTTTTTATGGTTTCACAGCATGAACATTTACCACCAGCTTGGATGGTATTTAGCAGAACACTTGCAACAGTCTGTTGTGATTATCACGCGTTTTTTGCAATAATTTCACTTTAAACTAGTATTTTTTATTGAATTTTCGGAGACCACAATGTTTTGATTGTGACCCATTACCTAACCACAACAGATACTCCAGGACTCTAAAAGCTCAAAACTGGCCACTATATAGACGTATACAGCCCTATAATGGAATTCCAGACAACGTTGTTAAAGTTAAAACTATACAAAAACTCTGTCATAACCTTAAGTTATATTTGAATTGATGTATAGGATAACATATTATTAAGAACCTACTTTCGCATAAATTTGTATAAGAAAAATGTTTGTGTTTTGTTAATTCATATATAGTAAGTACTGTTAATTTGTAGGCTCTGATACCAGTGAAGTCAAATTCACTGTTTTTGGGTCATTTATAAATAAATAAAAAATAAATAAAAAATATTGTCTTTAATAATATAGCTTTTTTATTGTGTGCCATTACCCTTCCCGGATGAGAAGCTACGCAAAACAGAATTTTGCTTTTTCAGTCCCATTCAAAATCATTGTATTGTCAAATTTAACATCTTAAGTCTTAGATAACAATTTTTCTGATGCGTCAGTATGTGACACTTATAGCTACAGATTTAAAGCGAATTTTGCTTGCTGCGTAGCATTCCCATCCTACCTATAAGTTTGAAGTGAACATCAGCTTATTCATCTCGACTATGACCACAAAAGTGTGCAACAGACCTGTGGGAAACATTTGCATTAAGGATTTCTCGCCAAATTGTGTTTCTGATAAAAGAGGCTTATTAGCAATGATAAAATTGCTAGACTACATGACATTTTGACTTAAATATAAATGAAAAAGTTACTTTTAAGTTGAATAAATAGTAGAATGGCTATAGTCATAAGATTTTGTAGAGGTATTTTTTATCAGAATATTTGGGAGTCCTTTGTCAATCTACGTGCCTAAAACATATTTTTATTGGCCTTGTACAACAAGGACAACTAAATAGTAGTAAAAATAATTTTACATAAAAATCCCTCTGGTGGGAAGCATCGCGAATAGCATAGATACGAAACGTTAAAAAAATCTCGTCAGTGTCCGTTTTGCAGTTTAAAAAATAGATACACTATTTCCTTGACTCCTTGCGAGTGTCCGTCAGTGTATTTTCGCAACTGCCTTAAACTGTCAGATTTAAAAAGCCTCCTGTTATGCGTATATATGAAATATCGTTGTCAAGATTCCTCCGCAACGCATGACGCTTAAACTCGAACATATTCAAATTGATGAATTAAAAAAATTTCGGACAGCATCGGAATGATCTGCTATGATCACAACATGCTATGTCGAAGCAAACCCACTACAAATCCCCTACCTTTTAGTGCCAAGTAGTCCAGGTAAAACTACACCAAATCCTTCCCTTTATTAACACATCGCTCACTACAACAGTTCCTATATCCCGTCCGTTTCTCCGGACGAGAAGAAGCTCAAGAAACAGTTCTTCTCGAGAGTCCCGTCTTTCGATCGGTTCGTGTCAGTTTTTGTCATAACTCGAAGTTTCAAACTAACAAATCGTTTCCCAGACCGAGTCTCATCTCATCCATTGATGACGTATGTAGCGAAGGCGTCGCGACGCATGGCGTTCGAAAACCGTCGGAATACTGCATCAGCAGGGATCGCCGGGACGCCAGCAGAAATCCTGCTATAGTGGCGCCTCCTTGTGGAGTCCTGAGTCCTGGTATCCTTCAGGATTGTTTAGGGAGTCGGCATAGTGGTGCGATTATATTGAATGACGCCAATTATGTGTTTTAACGTGCGTCTTACACGAAACGGTCTTGGGAGTGATGAAAGGGAATTTTTCTTTTGCCGGTGTCTTAATATCTTCTCTATTTAGGCGTTGGAATAGTTACGTAATAATCTCCACTCGCTCTTTATAATCCGACACGTTCTTGTTCGCATACAATTTTTTACTAGTTTATAAGCCTATACTTTCAATCCATTGTTGTTTATAATACGGTACGTCTGTTCATGTATTAAAGTATTTGTTTGCGTGATCTATAATCATGTTTGTAAGGCATAATGTCAAACCCAAGAGTCCAGCTTAGATCAACTAATATATAAAAAAGATTTTTTTCTTTTATAACAATATTACACTCGATATTTCCTAATTTGTCACGTTAACGACATCTCGCGAACAAAACAAATCTTCCCATAAATAATTATTACTATTGAAAATAAATTGCTAGTTGCTAGAAATAATTATAAATTAAGACGTAATATTAAATTCTATTTTATGACAGTGAAGTTGATCTAAGAATTTTATTCTGCGGTATCCTTAAATTAAATCGGACATTCTCCTAAAATTATCTTGCGGATTCCACAAAAAAAATATTGTAAATGTTGGTTAGTTTGGGTTAACTTTTGTTTACTTCTGCTATACATTTTTAGAATTACCCGATGTAATTTTGGTTAGCTTCAGTTCGCTTTTTTTTTCATGTGTGCTATATCTTCAAATAAAGCCAACTCACTTATAGAATTACCTTATCACTTATAGATATCTTGAGGTTACGCTCTGATTTGTGTATTCTAAACTTTATACAATGCCATTAATCTGTTTCAACCGAGTCCCAAACAACGCGTATAGTTTGGGTTAGCTTTAGTTGATTTATGCCATATTTTAAAATTAAGACATACCATACAATGTTCCAAACAAATAAGGTTCATTTTGGTTAGTCTATGTTAGCTTTGGCTCACTTCTGTTTTTTTTCAAAAATTACAGCAATACACCCCGTTAGAATTAACTCATGAGAGCCCCAAACTTATTGGACAAATTCTAGTTAGTTTTTAAAAATGAAAAATTCACCTTCAAAGTTAACCTATGAAATTTATAAATAAATTGTGTAAGTTATGGTTAGTTTGGATTAGCTCCAGGAATATTGAGATGAAGATCCCAAACAAATAATGTAAATTTTTAGTTAATTTGAGTTAGTTTTCATCCGTCTATGTTATATTTTAAACCTAAAATAACCAATCAGAGTACTAGAGATACACTTATAAGAGTAACTTATTAAAGGCACAATCATACAAATTAGGTGCACATAACTAGGATATTGGTTAGTTTCGGTTAACTTTGGTTCAATCCTACAATTTGCTCAAATTAGAATAACACACTCATAGGTAAATTATAGTTAGGTTTTAAAAATCAAAAATTAATTCTTAGGATTAAAGATACAAATAAGTTGGGTAAGTTATGGTTAATTTGGATTAGCTCCAGGAATTAAGAGGTGAGGGTTCCAAAGAAACAGAGTAAATTTTTAGTTAATTTGGGTTAGTTTTCGTCCGCTTAGGCTATATCATAAAACTAAAGTAACTAATCAGGGTACTACAGGTACACTTTTAGGAGTAACTTATTAAAGTCACAATAACAAAAATTTGGTGCACATAACTAGGATATTGGTTAGTTTCGGTTAACTCTGGTCAATCCTGCAATTTGCTCAAATTAAAACAACACACTCATAAGTAAATTCTATAAATTTTAAAATGAAAAATTTACCCTCAGGATAAAAGTATGAAAGTTACAAATAAGTTGTGTAAGTTATGGTTAGTTTGGGTTAGCTTCAGGAATTTAAAAACGAAGGTTCCAAACAAACAGAGTACATTTTTAGTAAATTTGGGTTAGCTTTCGTCCGTTTATGTTATATTCTTAAACTAAAGTTACTATTCAGGGTACTACAGATACACTTTTACGAGTAACGTATTAAAGTCACAATCACACAAATTAGGTGCACATAACTAGGACATTGGTTAGTTTCGGTTAACTTTGGTTCAAGCCCACAATTTGCTCGAATTAAAATGTCACACTCATATGTATATTCTAGTTAGTTCTTAAAAATCATAAACTCACCCTTAGAATTAACGTATGAAAGTTAGAAATAAGTTGTGTAAGTTATGGTTAGCTTGGGTTACCTCCAGGAAATAGAGGTGATGGTTCTACACAAATAGAGTAAATTTCTAGTTAATTTGGGTTAGCTTTCGTCCGTTTATGCTAGATTCTATAATTAAAGTAACTAATCAGAGTACCACAAATACACTTTTAGAAGTAACTTATTAATGTCACAATCACACAAATCAAGAGCACATAATTAAGATATTGGTTAGTTTCGGTTAACTTTGGTTCAATCCTACAATTTACTCATACTAAAATAACTCACTCTTAATATGTAAATTCTAGTTAATTTTTAAAATCAAAAATTCAACCTCAGAATTAACGTATCAAAGTTACAAATAAGTTGGGTAAGTTATGGTTAATTTGGGTTGGCTCCAAGAATTTATAGATGTAGGTCCCAAACAAACAGGTTAAATTTTTAGTTAATTTGGGTTAACTTTTGTCCGTTTATGGTATATTTTAAAGCTAAAGTAACTAATCAGAGTGCTACAGATACACTTTTAGTAGTAACTTATTAAAGTCACGATCTTACAAATTAAGTGCACATAACTAGGATATTGGTTAGTTGTTAGTTATTGGTTAGTTTCTGTTAACTTTGGTTCAATCCTACAATTTGCTCATATTAAAATAACTCACTCATAACATGTAAATTCTAGTTAGTTTTTAAAAATAATAAATTCACCCTTAGTATTAACGTATGAAAGTTACAAATAAGTTGTGTAAGTTATGGTTAGTTTGGGTTAGCTCCAGGAATTAAGAGGTGAAGGTTCCAAATAAACAGAGTAAATTTTTAGTTAATTTGGGTTAGCTTTCGTCCGTTTAGGCTATATTATAAAACTAAAGTAACTAATCAGAGTACTACATATACACTCATAGGAGTAACTTATTAAAGTCACAATAACGCAAATTAGATGCACATAACTAGGATATTGGTTAGTTTCGGTTAACTTTGGTTCAATCCTACAATTTGTTGAAATTAAAATAACACACTCATAGGTAGATTCTAGTTAGTTTTTAAAGATCAAAAGTTGACCCTTATAATCAATGTATGAAAGTTACAAATAAGTTGTGTAAGTTATGGTTAGTTTGGTTTAAATCAGGAATTTAGAGGGGAAGGCAGGAGTTTCTTGGGCGTGGGAGGCACATCGCCAAGAGGAAAACTTTTCCCATATAGCCAAGTGCTTGGCGCATGTGCCATACCAGTACTGTCCATGGGCGTAGACAGGGGGGGGGGGGGGGGGGGGGGGGCATGCCCCCCCCCCTGGGAATTTAACAGTCTCATTTTTCAACATACCATTCATGCCATGCTAGTGTTTTTTTTACGATTTTAACGACTTTTGGGTAAAAATTGGGCGTGGCACCCCCAAAAATTTTCCGCCTTCAGGTACCACTGCGGCCTTATCTACGG
>MU185124.1:2998-17449 GCA_016904865.1 Pissodes strobi
TCGAATAAGCTGCGGTACTACGCTAGCCCAATTCATGTATGTCCGCATAGCAGCATTTATTTTTTTCCTTGAATCTCCTGGTTTATCCTTGTTTATTACTACAATTTTCAAATGTCCCGAAGCAAAAAAAATCATTCTATGGAATGGTAATATTATTTGTTTTAAATAATTCCAAAAAGGTGAAGCATAGTCATATGTCAATTGCAAGAATCCAAAATCTCTTTAAATTCAAGGGCGGTTTTAGTTCTTCATCCTGAGGGATTGGAAATTCTCCATTTCAAAAAATCATTTTTATTATTACTCAAAAGACTTAAGAATTTGTAAAAAATATCTTATTATATAACACAGACAAGGCACTACCACGTATTGAATAAGCTGCGGTACTACGTTGGCCCAATTCATGTATGTCCGCATAGCCGCCTTTATTTTATTCCTTTAATCTCCTGGTTTATCCTTGTTTATTACTACACTTTTCAAATGTCTAACCCGAACGAAAAAGTCATTCTATGGAATGGCAATATTATTTGTTTCAAATAATTCCAAAAAGGTGAAGCATAGTCATATTATGTCAATTGCAAGAATCCAAAATCTCCTTAAATTCAAGGGTGGTTTTAGTTCTTCATCCTGAGGGAATGGAAATTCTCCATTTCAAAAAAATCATTTTTTTAGCATTCCAAATTATTGCTCAAGAAACTTAAGAATTTGTAAAAAATATCTTATTATATAGCACAGACAAGGCACTACCATGTATTGAATAAGCTACGGTACTACGCTAGCCCAATTCATGTATGTCCGTATAGCAGCATTTATTTTTTTCTTTAAATCTCCTGGTTTTTCCTTGTTTATTACTACCCTTTTCAAATGTCCCCAAACGAAAAAATCATTCTATGGAATGGTAATATTATTTGTTTCAAATAATTCCAAAAAGGTGAAGCATAGCGCGGAGGTACACCATCCTGTTGGAAATGAATCTCCTGAAAATATTGATTGTGAAAGTTGATGATGTAGAGCTACATTTAGTAAGTAAAGATATCACTCGCCTTTTGTATAGGTTGAAGGAAAACTAGGCCTGTAATATTTTGGCCGATAGACACCTATTTGTTCTGGATGCAGTGTATTTGTATGGTTGTTTTTTTATGTTTGGCACACACAAAAGGAAAATCCTATACACTTAACGAGCGGTGCGTGTACGGATAAGATGGCGGACGTTGGACTTGAAGCGCTGTAGGTTGTAGTTTTCGGGAAAGACGTTACTGGAAAGTCCATTCCAGAGCGAGGCATTTGTCCAGATAGGTAAAGGAGTCCCGTAACAGCAACACCCTAGGTGTTCGAACTGAATCGTATGTTGACGAGCAGCTTGTGTCCGACCGGTGGTTCTGTTGGGCACAATTCTGGGCGGAATCATAAGTACCAGCTCGTTCGAACACCTTCTGTAGTAGTTGTATCGATAGTAAAGAGATAGGTCCGCCACTTTTCTTTGATGCTTAAGATTATCAAGGTCCTTAGTCAACTCAGGATCATTCACAAGACTGACAGCTATCCTTCGTATGGAGTTCAATATCTTGGGCCAGTGTTTGAGTGCCGAGCTCCACACATAGGAACAGTATTCCAGAGATGAACTTATCTGGCAATGAGACCTGATGAGGTGTATACAACTTTTTTGCTCTATAGAGTGCTCCTAGATTTTGTGCTGCTACCTTGGCGATTTTGGTGACGCGATTACGCCAAGACATGTTGTTTTCTACATGGATCCCTAGAAAACTTATGGATGAGGCCAGAGTCAGTATTTGTCGTGGCATTGATTTAATGAAGACTGAACTGTTGAAATACAAAAACGACAAGTGGTCAAATAAAGTCAAGAAGTTGAGCATCAAAACAAATCGTGCTTGTGTGATGGCCAAAGTGCTGAGAGCAGCTAAACCATCATTCCTGCTGCAATACATGGGACCAACGAGATTGCTTATGTGGACCAGGAAAAATCGGAAGCTTTTGCCAGTTCTTTAGAAAGTACATTTACCATAAACGAGATGAAAGTGGATGATGAGGAGGAGGAACCAACCCATGAAAATAATGTGTACAGAGAAGAGGCCAGATTGGATAGCCTTGGGACAACAAAGAAGATAAATGATTTTATCACTCCAACAGAAATCAAAAGTATAGTGAGGCATAAAAGGACTAAAAAGGCACCTGGAAAAGATAAAGTTAACAATAAAATGCTCAAAGAATTACCCAAGATGGGCTTCGCACAATTAGCAAACATCGCAAATGCAGTGCTTCAACTGGACTATTTTCCATCGGTATAGAAACATTCTGTAATTTTCATGATAGCCAAGAAGAATATGGATTTGAAGTTTCCGGGCAGCTACAGGCCCATCAGTTTACTATTCTTAGTCTCAAAGGTCATAGAGCGTACCATCAAGACAAGATGATGTAAGGGAATGGACAGGCTTGAACAACAACAATTTGGATTCAAAGAGGGATGCTCGGCAGAGCGGCAAGCGCTTAGATTTGTGGAGTTCATCTCGGAGGGGTTCAATCTAAAGATGGCGACAGGAGGTGTTTTCTTGGTTATAGAAAGGGCCTTCGACAAAATTTGGCATCAGGGACCGATCCATAAAATGATAACATTGGGGATATCAACAAAAACTGATTAGGTCCTACTTGAGCAAGAGAAAGTTTCAGGTAAGAACAATTAAGAAAATCGGCGCGGATGTCCCCCAATGATCGGTGTTAGGGCCCACTTTGTACAATTTATATACGTACAACGTTCCTATACTATCATCATCAAAGGGACTGATGGGCTTGTTTGCAGATGACACGGTGTTTTTAGCGAGAAGTATTAGTACAGATGCGATTAGCAGTGGATGCAGTAATTGCATTCCAGAAATTGGCAATAACCAATAAGATCATTATATGCAGAGAAGTCCCAAGCTATACTATTCCAGAAGAGGAGACTTCAATCAGGACCGAGGATCAACACAGATGGACAGAACATAAATTGGAGTTTGAAAGCGAAGTATTTCGAACTGACATTTGACAAAACAGTGAGCTGGAATCTTCATTGCTAAGAGATAAGGCTGAAAACTAAGCAGGCCCTTATCTCATTGATTCCGATCATAGGTAGGAAAAGTGAAATGGAACTTGCAACAAAGATGACGATAATAAAAGCGATTATAAAGGCTCAACTGTCTTATGGTTCCACTGTTTGGGGGAATACGACGAGGACAAACCTCGAGAAGCTAATTAGGGTGAAAAATCTTGCGCTAAGATGGGCAGTAAATGCTCCTTGGTTTGTTAGAAATAGGGACATACAACGGGACCTGGGATGGACTAATCGCAGAGATCACATTAAGGCTAAGGCAGCAAAACTATATAATGCTATAGAATCATATGGTTGCGCTGATCTAAAAAGACTATGCGACTACAATCCGGTCCATGAAAGGGGTAGAACAAAAATTACCACAAGAGGCTAAGAGACATATTGGTTAACATTTCAAGATGAGTGTAGCAGAAGATGCGG
Source organism: Pissodes strobi (assembly GCA_016904865.1). Classification (NCBI taxonomy): domain Eukaryota; kingdom Metazoa; phylum Arthropoda; class Insecta; order Coleoptera; family Curculionidae; genus Pissodes; species Pissodes strobi. Next base: position 6,519 of record MU185124.1, read on the forward strand.
TCACTCTTCCATACCTCACCTCTCAGCTTCTTGGTGGAGCTGTCACATCGTAAAGCACTCAAGGCAGCACAGTTGCATATGCTTGTATATAGGAAAGTAAATAGCGAGGAGCCTGCAAAAGGCATTGAGTAGCATACTAAATGATAGGCAAAGGTTATGCAGGGGTATCCCTTTAACCTATGGCGGAGGCAGCGAGGGCCTGCTTCCGTTGACGGTGGTGGTTTAGTGGGCGTAGAATATGTGCAGAAATACCCCCACACTACCCTTCCTATTTGCCGGGAAGGGTACCTGTAAATGGGTTCCACCACCTTACCAAAAAAAATATAAAAATGGCATTGATAAGTCAGGTCCTGCGGTATTTGCATTTTTTGAGGAGACGCAGACGGCTGCTTGAGTTTTTCCTGCGTTAAACTGGACATTGTTTTCTTCACCCCATTTCACTATGGCCTTCATATCCTCATTGATGGCAGCAATCTGATTTTCTCGCTCGCGTTGGAAACGAGCCGCGGTCGTTGGAGTCCGCGACATGAATGAGGATATAAGAGTGCTGTCGTCGCAAAGCTGTAAATCGAATTGTTTGTCCTACTTAAGAGATTGTTGATATAGAGCAGGAACAGTGTGGGAGGTAATATACACCCTTGAGGATCTACTGCATTGATTTTAAATTCCTCCGAGAGATGTCCATCAATAACAACTCGGATGCTTCGATCCGTTAAGAAATTGGAAAGCCATAGAAGCTGTGCTGGTGCGTAGTCCGTATGCTGTTAGTTTGCGTTAATTCGCGTCAACTCAGTATAACTGTCATTCATTATTACGCTCAAGCAAAAGTAAATTCTTAGCTATTTCAATGATAGCCACTAAAAGTACCACCCTTTCTACGACTTCCTTGAACTACTATATTTATAGTTAATTGAATGGTGTTAATGCGTTTATAATTATTTGTCTGAAGGTGATAAGTAACATAAAGTTGAAAATTACACACGAACATAACGGTAAACGGTGATAAAAAGGCCCTGTGGGTGTTAATTTTCTATGATGTATTGCTTTAGCCGTTGGACAATCAGCTATAAATTGCCGATTTTAGATAGCAGTAAAAATGTCTGTCAGTCTTTTATTCAGTGACTTATAAGGAGTCTTTCAAATAAAGTGAAAGTTTATCTAAATGATTTGATATAGCATGGCCTTTTTTTCTTGCTTAAAATTCATTTTTTTAGACCGATTCTGTTCCATTTAAAACATATCTGTAAATATTGTAAAGGTGTACTGTCGCTCGTTATATTTTGGGCAACTTAAGTGAAATCGTCAGTTAATATATTTATTTTTTAATTACGGTTATTTGTGTATGCTAAACCTATGGAGTACGAAGGAGGTTGGGACACCATACCACGACACTATCGGCGGCGTTGAAGAGTAAGTTGCAGTGAGGTTAGGGAACACTTGGAGACACTCACGACTCGAGGACGACACAAGAAGTGGAGTTAACATCACGTAAGAGAGGACGTAACAAAAACGGCATGATTGACAACACTTAGTTCGGAGGGGAGCCATTACTTGGTTGGACAACTAGGCTAGGGCGGTACATTACCGCATCACCCCCAATCCTAGTTGGGGAACTTCTGCAGCATCTCATGCACTATCGCTGTGGAAGCTCTACGACATCGAGGACCAACCCAATTAGCACAGATGACTCAAAACAGAGAGTCGCTTGAAATAAACGAGCATCGAGGCCAAATAGAACTAGAGGGAACGCTTAGACAGGCAGTGGCGTAGCTAGAAATGTGGCCGCCGGGGGGCAAGCCTATCCGCTGGCGCCTAAAACAAACCTATATTTTATGTATATACGCAAATTAATCAAAAAATAATATATCATAATATCAAAACGTATATTTTTGAAGTGAAACTTCTTAACGCGCGCCGGGAGTAAAATTTGAAGGTCGCGATCCCGACACACGGCGGGCGAGCTGGCAGGAAACGGTCACGGACGTTTATTGTGATATCTTTGTTAGTTTACAAGATAAAAATACGGCATTTGCTCTATTTCCTTGTCAAGACATAAGCGAGACTTTTTATGAAGAATATTTTTTTTTTCATTTAGGCCTTCCTTTTTTTGTTAATTGAGTGATACCTATATTTAAAAACACTTCTTTTTAACTAAATCCGTTAATATATGTATAAGGCTAGGGCGATTAATTATTGTGATATCTTTGTTAGTTTACAAGATAAAAATATGGGGTTTTCACTATTACCTTGTCAAGACATAAGCGAAACTTTTATGAAGAATAGTTTTTTTCATTTAGGCCTTCCCTTTTTGTTAATTGAGTGATATATTTATAAAAAAAAAACTACTTTCTAGCCAAATCCCAGGCTAGGGCGTTTAAGTTTAAGAGGATTCACTTCTGATATGCGCACATAGTGCATACGCTTTTTTTATTTACAGGAATATGAATATAAAATATATAAACGGCAACCAACCAAAAGGTACATACATATTTAAATATAAACGTAAACTAAACATCTGTAACCTTAATTAATTAAATATTGGAGTCTTTCTTCGGTTTTAAACCGACGTAAATTGATCGATTATTTGATCAAAATAAATTTTTGGACAAGTTCATTTTCTATGCTTAGTATTGCTAGGCTATTTAGACTTGTCTGGTTAATGGTACCTCCTAAATACGAAACTCTAAAAAACACATACTTTTTACGACCGAAATTTTCGGAATTTTTGTCTTTGAAGTCGCATGCCGCCTTACGCAGCGTTTTTACAAATTTGCATGTACCAAATGCCTCCGCGCCGGGATGCATATTTACATATCCTAACATACGACGGCACCAGGGTGCTGAAATCGGTTAAGTTTTGTAAGCGTTTGTAGCGCTACAAAAGCTATCGCGCCATGTCTTCGCGATGCAATCAGTTTGCGGCAAGAGCCCTCGTCGTCGAGAGATCTAGATGGTTAGGTCTCAATTCGGCGGCCTGGATTCAAATCCCGTTGCTTTTTTATATTTTTAGGTTAAGTTTCTAAACAGTTTCTTTCTTGATTTTGGGTTAGCACCTGGTTAGTTCGCTTTTCTTGAGCCCCGTAGCGAGGGAAGCGAGCGGGGGGCCATGCGAAAAGTGAAATATTAAATAACAGCGTGTTCCAGGTGCCCAAATCTGTGAGCTTTTGTAGCGCTACAAACGCTTACAAAACCTAGCCGATTTCAGCACCCTGGTGCCATTGTATGTGAGGATGTGTAAATATGCCGCCGGGATATATCTTTTTATTCCACATAAAATAAATAATAAATACCTGACACAAAATGTATTGGTTGGGTAAAAAGTTTAATACATATTTTGGTATTTGATCTTTGATTGTATTATAATTTAATTAATTTAAAAACTCAGTTAAGCTCGTGAGCATTGTTAGCATTAGCATATTTATAAATTCGAAGCGGCGCCTAATTTCTCATGGCGCCGTGGGGCCTTGCCCCCCCTGGCCCACCCGGTAGCTATGCCACTGTAGACAGGCCTTAGGCCCGTAAGCGTGATGCATTCAGGACAGAGAGGTGGATCTCCTGAGCATGGAGGAGTTTCAGTGGGTAGGAAGAGTCTCACACTAGGAAGGTGTTCATAAAGAAAATATATATATTGGAAGTCATATTATATAACTGCAATTGACTTCAAGGCTGCTTCAAGTTATTTAGCAGTGTTATTAGGTATTAAACACTATATTTTTATAATCCTTGCTGCAAGGATTGCTCTTGATCTTTGATTTTCTATTTTAATATTTATTCTAATTTCTGAAACTGGTTAGATGCGCCATTGAAGTTTCTTTTTGTATTAGGATTAGGTGTAAAAGGTAACAATGAAGTGGACGAGAATTTTGAACCTGGAAGAGTCAAGAAAAATTGTCATCGCAGCAGTGACCATCAAAAAAGGGGGCGAACAGTATATGTTTGTGGTGTACCTAAGGAACATATTTATTATGCGCCAAAAACAGAAGATGCAGAATTGACGGCAACGTTGCAAAAATGACGGCAACGCTGCAGCAAGAGTGTGTTTACCTCAAGAATGATAAACTAATATGAAAGGATGGCGCCTTCCCATTTAAACACATGTTCACTTTTTTCTGCCCCGTGCCCCGCGGCTCCCTCACCTTCATTGGCGTTTTTGTGACGTAGCTGCGCGCGAATGGCTATCATTTTCACCATTGCTTGCATTGCAATTTCCATGTTTTGGTTCTGTTTTTAGTTCTTTACTCATATTTTCAAATATCTTAGAACTATTGGTAGTTGTGTTTTAGTGCTCTGAACATTGAGAAACCTGAAATGTATTATATTTTCCTTTGATCCTAAAGAAAATCCCATAAATTGAGGATTAAGCAGGGACCAGAGTGCCTGTTTTGTATGAATATTTTTCAGTGTAGTTTTCATTGACTTTATTAAATAAGGTAGGAAGAACTTTAAATTATGTTTAAATGTAAGCAAGTCTGGGAAGAATAATAATATTTTACTTAATATTATAGAGAAATTGTCAAACTGAGGGTTTTATTACACAGTGTATCACTTGGCTATTTAGGTTTTAAACAATATTTTTAAAATAGTATGTATGTTTACGAACATACACTGGATAGTAATTCTTATTTATAGATTGTTTAGTTCCTTAGATTGTGATCTTGCTTATCACGTTAGAATATCATAAATATATTATGTCATACAGCAATCGCTACATTTACTACACTATGGAAAAGCCAGTGTCGAATCATATATTAAGGATTTTTCATTCAGAAGCCCTCATGTTATTAGCATTATGAGTTCACTTACTAGTAAATACACACAAGTTATAGAACTAAGGCTTTCTCAATTCAATTTTATTTTCCATAATTTGAGAATAGATTGTCGAACTCTGAATGCCGCAAGAAAATTACTATTTTGAATATCAGTAAACATGTACATAGATACAAATATACTTGTTTGTAGAATAAAAGGAATTTTTAACTACTTAATGTTCAACTTTTCTCTTTGGATATGATATTTTAGTTAGCTACAAATAATATAATAGGTATATATGAATCGTTTATTTCAGAAAGATACTAACTAATATGTTTGTTTATACTATGCTAATATTTAGTGCCTTTCGAGAAATTAATATAATCAATGCCTTAATTTTATATGATAACCTCTTAAGATTCCTTTTCCAGAAGCCTCCTAGATGCTTGGTCCCTTACTTGCGATACCATCATGCTAAATATAGAATGATTTGCAGTCTTACAGTTGTGCATACGAAAAATATTAACTGTTAGCTGTGTTAAACAAAACAAGTACTGATCTGCAAATTCTTGTAAGTGTACATATTGCATGTAAGTAGGCGAATTGTATTATTGCCAATTCATCACGATTTTGCACTCATCGTTAGATTTCTTTAGTAAAACTATTTTGCTCTTCTTTTATGTACAGCTAGTTCGGAGGTTCCTACTCTTTTAAATGCATCTCCAAGAGAAGGATTTTTTATTTGAAGATCTAGATATCCACACTTACAGCAAATGTCCCCTTGTGGACGACCAAAATGTAAATTAAAGTTCTCATGAAAATGTTTTACAAAGTAAGAATACTGAATGTTCGATGATGTATATTTTCCCTTGAGCAAATCAAAAATAAGTTTTCATATTGTTCGAGCAATAGGGAATGAAGCATGATCAAGAAAAGTATATCAGAGTCATTGGGCAAATATACTGTGAAAATAGTTAGTTTTTAGATCAATAAATGAAATCTATTTATATACTACATATAAGCTTAGTGTTTAAATTAACCCAATTATACACCTTTATTCCATAAACAATATACATTTACCTAGGTCAGAACATTTTAGGGATCTTGGTGTAACCTTTGACAATAATTAGTGAAACATCCAGAACTCTCGAATTTATTACCAGACTTAGCTATGAGTTTCACGACATTGATACTCTTAAAACTTTATTCTGTTCTTTTATAAGATCAGAACTAGAATACGCCTCATTAGTATGGTCATCAGCATATGATGCAGTATGCACACATAGATGATATGGAAAGGGTACAACATAGGTTCTTAAAGTTGCTTTACCTGAGGACTCATGGTTGCTACCCATCCTCAGGGTTTTCCTGAGAACTTACTTCGAATGTTTGACATGCAACTAGAACAGGCTACTCTTCCCAAGAATTCCTATTTAACTTACTTAATAATCTTATTTAATGCCCTGATCTCCTAAATAAAATTAACTTTTTTGTTCCTCGCATGGGCTCCCGTCAGAATTTAACCTAGAGCAAGTCTTTTCACCCATTTATACAATGTGCAAAACACAATGCTTGTGGCAAGAATTTTGATATATTCAATAGTTCTATCGCTGTGATAAGGACTCTCTTCAAAGAACATGATCCTGACCATGTATCATGACTCTCCTTATCCTGACCTTCCTACTGCTAATACCTCCCTATTATTGATTTGATTTTGTTTTATTCTTTTTTATTGTAAAATATTTTATAGTTCATGATGTTCTACTTGTGATTTTTGGATACTTTACTGTAGATTATTGTATGTCTTTCATAGTTTTAAGCTTAATTAGGTACTTTGATTATCTTTGTAATCCTGCTTTGTAATTGGGTCCGAACCTGTTAAGCAGTGTAACTAAATAAATAAATCAAAACAAGATAAATTATCATGGAATTATATAAAGACTCACATCTGGGTGATGATCCGGTAACAGTCAGAGATTTGTTAAACCTTGAAGAAGATTTGCTTCCTGTATTGGTTATGCTTATAATAAGCATAGTGCAAGAATCGTGATGACTTGGCCGTAATACAATTCGATTACATGCAGAATGTACACTTACCAGTAGTTCCAGTTCAGCACTTGTTTTGTTTAACACAGCTAACAGTTAATATTTTTGATATACACTACTGTAACACCGACAAAACATTCGTCTACATTTACCATGAAGATATCGCCAGTAAGGAACCAAGCAGCTTGGAAGTTTCTGGAAAAGAAATCTTAAGAGGTTATCACATGATTAAGGCATTGCTTATCATATAATTATGGCATTGCTTATATTGTGATATTGGTAGATTTTGTTGCTGTAATGAGTATCATTTAAAGAAAATTATTGAATATGCTGATTAATGAATCGATTCAAAATTCAAATTCAAAAAGTAAACGAAAAGTAGTAAAAATCAAAATTGCACAAAATGTTAGTTAGTCCCTTTCTCAAATAAACGATTCATATGTGTTTCAGATACCATTATTTCAAGATCAGGATCAAGCTGTGCTGGTTTTGGCTATAACAACACTTATTCTATTAAGCAAAGTGGTGAAAGAAAAATTATTTTACATGTGCTTCCCAAACCAAATGATATGGTGTCCCAAAGTGTAAGAAAGGAATGGATTAGCCGCTGTAGTAGACAGGATAAATTCAACCCTGACACTTGCAGGATTTGTTCAGATCATTTTGAGATAATTTTTTATTCTTGGCTAAAGTTTGCACCACATGGAAGTAACAATATAATTTAGTTTTAATGATATATAGGAAATTTTGTACTTTTGACTTTCTGTGAACAATTTTTTAAATTCAATGATTTTTGTATGGTGTAAAATTTTTGCACTACTATTTAATAATAATAAATATAATAATGCTGTATTGCCAATTTTCGCATATTTATGCTTTAAATAGTATATATAAAATATAAAAGTTAATTACTTAAGAGTAAATGTATAATATAGTTAAGATGCTTTAGACAGTATGTATAAAATACGATATAAGATAACTTATATAATTTATGTTGTATATTGAGGACGTAAAATTAACAATACAGTTAATATTGAAATTGTGGAACATACACTGTGCATATGAACATACATAACTGTTGGAGATGAGACTCAAATTTGTGCAGACTATAATAAGCGCCTTGCAGTAATATTTGTTTCACCACTCTTAAATGGATTTATACTAGTAGGTATATTTAATGTTTGTGGGAAGAAGGTTGTATATGGTAATACCGATGTAATAGGTACTTTTTAACAATTTAGTTGAAATGGTAAAGATAGGCCAAATAATGAGATCTTTACGGAGATTATAGGAATTATTTTCGTTAGTAAGCTCACAGTGCTGATCCAGTTTTCTTAAAACATGTTGTAAGAACCGAAATTCAAATAGTTTTAGAGCAGCCGGACTATGATGATGAAGCTGATAGCACTTTCAAAGCTGAAGACATAGAAACAGCTTTGGATGAAATAGAGAAAGAAGATGCTTCTTTTAATCCTATTGTGTATCATTTGCAAAATTTTATATAAGTAACAAGATGTGAGGGTTATTATATTGTTACTTTAAAAATACTGTTTACTTGAAGTTCTTAGCTGTAGCTTATATATTCATTATTCCACTCTCACCTCTCCAGAAGTGAATTGCGTAGCACATTTTAGAGTGAAAGTAACCAAAGCATACTTACTATTTGAAGCACTGTGGGTGATGTAACTTGTTGCAATAGATGTATAGACTACTGAAGTTCTTTATCAATAGTGAGTCCAGGGATCTCTGCTAGGTTACTCAGAGTGGTTTTAGTATTAAGGTGTATATTTGATGTATGTGTGTGATGTTCTGTTTCTTGAATAAAATATAATTTGTTGTATCAAGGTTGAGTTAATTTATTTGCACTATAGCAGTGTGCCAAGTCGCTGATTACTTTCTCTGTTTCAGTTTTTAAATTTTCATAGTTCCAATCACCAATAACATGTGCCATCTGCGTAGATTATGATCTTTTTCAGATACATCTTATGTAAGGTCATTCACAAACAAGTTGAACAGCACTGGTCCTGAGATAAAACCCGAGTATAAAGGTCGATCTTTATACTCGGATAGAACCCTGTGTTACTCCGTTTATATTATATAATAGCTAACCCTAATATTATCATACAGTGTAGAGTGTAGACCATTAAACTAATAGTGTCAAAAATAGAATGTTTTAAGATTTGTACCAGCTTTTTCTAAATCGTCCAGGTATCCACAGAACAGGAAAGAAGCATGTATCTCATATGGATAAACTTTTACAGCTTTCTCACTTGTGTTTCACATCTGCGGTCTTAAAAAATATATGTTTTAGAAAGTAACATATTTTTATTTTTTGCGCACCGTGTATACTTAATCTGAGTTTTTGTATGGTTAAAATTATTTTTATTTATGCACTAGCTTCGATATAGAATAACATTTTCTGAGAAGCAATTATTAGGTTTTTCTAAATATGCATACGTTTTTGGCTCACACTGTATAAAAGAGTAATTAGATTTTATTTTATTGTTGTCTATTTTGCTCTACTAAGCTCCTATCATTCATACTCTTAAGGATATTTTTCATACAAGATTTAATAATCCCCCGTCTTCTATTTACTTTTGGCTTATCCAGATTTGTTAGAATTCAAAAACAAAAAGCTTGTAAAAAATATTTTCCATTCTTCATTAATAACAATAACCTTGGTAATTTCATAAGAAATAGTTTAGAAATAGTTTAGTTTTACTATCCATTTAAAATTTTGAGTTTAAACCCTTTTTTATAAACTCTAAACAAGAAAAATAGCCTTGCTCGTACGACTTTGCCATATGTACAGGGTGGCTCGAATTCGTGTCTATGTATGGGGAACTCGAAAACCGTAAGAGATACAGTGTCGGTCAAATCAAGGCAAAATTGCGCATTTAGGTGCCTAACAATATGCCGTTTAGAAAGTTTTAAAATTCCGAGTATTTCCGGAGATATCCGGAAAAAACCGAAATTTTGAAAAATCGTTTTATTTTTTTCCTGGGCTTATTTCAAAACGGATTTCAAATTGAATTGCTCTTTTGCATTGCCACTTTTTCCGCTCTATCTAATAATGCTACCCAGTTTGAAATCCGACGTTTCGTCTTCAAGGGATCATCATCAACTTTCTTTTTTTAAATACGAACTTTAATTTTTTTTACCGTTTTTCAGATGGTATTGGCGTTATTAATATGACCATGTGTTTTTATTTTTATTTTATTATTTTTTTATTTTTTTTAATTTTTATTATAATTTTTTTAATTATATATTTTGCTTTGGGGTAATTTTAAATAATTTAAAGTAGGTACTTTTTAAATTATTATATTCCAAAAATATTTAATTTTGTTTTTTTGTATTAAGTGGAAAATTGGAGCGTATTAAAAATAAAAAATAGTAAAACTATTCTTACGAGAATATGGCCATGAACTATTACTCAAACAAGTTTCTTACTGCAAAGATAAAATATTCTCAACTTTTAGCTAATTAAAAAAATTATTTAATAGAGAACATCAACAATTTATAATCATACTATGTGATACTATATGAACTTTGCTGGAAAAACACCTATTGGAATTTTGCTTATAAATAAAATGCACTAAGCAACTTGTTTGAGTAATAGTTCATGGCCATATTCTCGTAAAAAATGATTTTACTATTTTTCATTGTTAATACGGGCTCCAGTTTTCCACTTAATACAAAAAACAAATAAAATATTTTTATAGAATATGAAAATTTCAAAAGTACCTACCTTAAATTATTTAAAATCAGCAAAATATATAAAATAAAAAAAAAATTAAAAAAATAAAAATTAAAAAAAAAATAAAAAAAAATTAAAACACATACTCATATTAATAACGCCAATACCATCTGAAAAACGATAAAAAAAATTAAAGTTCGCATTTAAAAAAAGAAAGTTGATGATGATCCCTTGAAGACGAAACGTCGGATTTCAAACTGGATATCATCATTGGATAGGGCGGAAAAAGTGGCAATGCAAAAGTGCAATGAGATTTGAAATCCGTTTTTAAATAAGCCCAGGAAAAAAATAAAACGATTTTTCAAAATTTCGGTTTTTTCCGGATATCTCCGGAAATACTCGGAATTTTAAAACTTTCTAAACGGCATATTGTTAGGCA
>MU185124.1:40463-80784 GCA_016904865.1 Pissodes strobi
ATATATCTTAAGTTATGTAATGTAGCTCTTAGGTGAATTGTTGAATGAAATCAGTAATATAGATGTGTGATGATGATGATGCTGATACTTTGTTGGCAGTATCAGATTAAGTTTTAGAGAACCTAAGTTCCTATTTGAGAGAAACAAAAAAGGTAGGTAGAGACTAAAGAGTTGCAGGTAGTGGACTGACTGTGACTGTTTAATAATCCTGAATATATACTTTAAAACATAAATAATTATAAACTTTATTTATGCTTATTTTAAGTGTATAACACATTAATGGCTACTATTAAAACTGACATACATAGTGGCCCAACGAAAACACTGCATCCCGATATTCATTATTTAAAATGAAAACTTGGGGAAACGCTCGGACCCGTCGATTATTGATTTTAGAGGGAAATTGTTTTATGGTATCTTTACTCTTGAACTTCAACTAACCCAAACTAACCCAAACTAACCCAGCCCATAAGCAGGAGTGACACTTTCCCACCAAATTTTAAATGGGAAGGGGTGTCGTGTTTCTAAGTTTGAAGTCATTGGTGTTATTCCTGTTGATATGACGTCTTGTTTAAATCTGTAGCAAGAAAATTCCAGTTAATAATTAATTAATCAAAAGACTGAGTGGGGTTGCTAGTTCCCCATTGGACGCCTCCCTAGGTGGCGGACAGGCGCTCCCAGATATAGGTGGTACCGGTGAAATCAAATAGCCTGGGCGAACCAAAACTAGCAGATTAAGTTTTAGAGAACTTAGGTTCCTATTTGAGGAAAGAAAAGGTAGCTAGAGACTAAAGAGTTGCAGGGAGTGGACTGACTGTGACCCAGAATGGGCGAAGGCAAACAGCGTATGACCCAGATTGGGCGGCTGAAACACACACTCACCAAGACGTCTAGCCAGCGTGGTGTTTTATGGCTAAATATCCCTTATGATAATGCAAGGTACAAACACTTAATTACCCGAGTAGAATAATATCTTCAGAATCTCGCACTGATGTTCAATCAGTCTGCCCCATGAATTCTGGGGTGGACAACTATCTGGCGAAGAAAACTGTGAAAGGTAAACAGATTAAAATTATGTACATCGCAATATACAATGCACGGTCACTTTAGTCGGAAGAAAGGCTAACTGAACTTGAGTGTGAATTGGAAAATATCAAGTGGGATATCGGAGGTTTTAATGAGGTCAGAAGGTGTGGGGAACAGCTCATCACTTTGAAATCTGGACACAATTTCTATTACGTAGGAGATAAACACTAGCTCAGTGGGAGGAATTGGCTTTCTGATACATAAGCGCCACCAAACAAACATTATGTCTCTGAAGAAAATCTCCACAAGAGTAATATGCCTTGGCCTCAAACTCAACACCAGACATAATATCAAATTATGCAAGCTTACGCGCCTACCTCAAATCATACGGTAGAAGAAGTGGATATGTTCTATGACGACATCAGAGATACTCTTAGCGATCAGCAGACACATTATTCTATCTTAATGCCAAAGTGGGAACAAGGTCGGATGCTGCCGAGTTTTCACTGGGAAACCAGGGACTGGAAGGAAGAAATGATAGGGGCAAAACACTGCTTGGTTTCCTGTTGCAAAACAACTTATTCCAGATGAATAGCTTCTTTCCTAAGATACCAAACATGAGATGAACATGGAAAAGCCCCTATGGACGAACAAAGAATGAAATAGATTACATAAACACCGACAAAAGATACATAGTTAAAGATGTGCCAGTACTGAACAAGGTAGCCACCGGAAGTGACCACAGGATTGTACGGGTCAAATTAATGATTAACATCGGTAAGGAACGGCATAAGCTGATCCAAAAGACCGACAACAACAGACCACGAATGAGCCCAGCGGACATGGATGGCTTCAAGCAATGCATCACGAGTAAGTTAGATGGTTCTGAAGAGGAAGAGAACATCAGTGTCTTAAATGAGCCCATCACTACTGCCCTGCTAGAGACCCAAAACAGATACCGCCTAACAACCATGAAAGAATCGAAATTAAGCGAAGCTACTATGCGGTAAAATGCAACAAAGAAGAGACATGAGAAGTGATGAATTGACTACTGATGAGGAGCTAAGACAGATTAACAGGGAAATATCAAGGGCTATAAGATAAAACGTGACATTAGAACATACAACCAAGAGCAAATTGAACAAACAATAGAAAATAATAAGAGCATGAAGGTATTACATAGAAAACTGGAAGGTGAAAAAAGGCAAATGACGAATGTTATATTACGACAAATCGGGAAGGTATTCTAAAAATAGTTGAGGATTTTTACCACCTATTTTATAAAAGCCACAATGAAGTAAATTTAGACTCAGAAACAGAACCAGAGATATTGACAAGTAAAAAAGACATCGTTAATCAAGGGTCAGAATCACTGCCTGATATTACTCTGGACGAAATAAACCTAGCACGGAGGAAAACAAAAAACAATAAGCCCCCTGGAGAGGACTGCGTGGTTGTTGATGCAATTAAGGTAGGAAGTAACTGTTTACTGAAGAAAATAGCAAAACTTTTTAATCTCTCTTTTTTTAAAAGCAGCATACCAGAGTGGTACAACGCCATCGTGATTTTGATTCATAAGAAGGGAGATACAGGCTAATTGGAAAACTATCGACCAATAAGCTTACTTAGTCACCTTTATAAACTCTAACACGCGACTGGAAAACAAATTAGATTTTTATCAACTAATGGAACAGGACGGGTTCCGCAGAGGTTTTGGAACCAATGACCATCTTCAAAGCATCAAAACTGTTATTGAAAAATCAATTGAATACAATAGACCGCTTGTCGTTGCCTTTGTGGACTTCCACAAGGCCTTTGACACCGTTGAGCTAAATGCAGTCTTGGACTCCTTACAAAAATGCCGTGTCGACTACCGCTACACAAAACTAATATATAACATATATAAAAATGCTACCATGATGGTAAAGCTGCATGAAAACACGAACTCCATAAGAATCGGTAGAGGAATACGACAGGGAGATACTATGTCACCCAAACTGTTTATCACTGTTCTGGAATACTTCTTCGGGATGCTCGAATGGAGAGGAAAGGATTTAACTATAGATGGTCTAATCCAAACAAATCTGCGTTTCGTGGATTATATAGTTTTGCTGTCTGACAACCTATAAGATATCAGGAAAATGCTGGAAGATCTTCAGGAAGTATGTGCCCAGGTCGGGCTAAAAATTAATACATCAAAAACAAAATTCATCACAAATCTGGTAGTGGAAATATTACTACTGGTCACTGTGAGGTGGAGCGAGTAGATAATAAGTACACATGTCTTGGTAATGAAATACGAATCGCGAGAGACAGCCAAAAATGCTAATTAAAGAGAAGAATTGCGCTCGCTTGGGTTGCATATGGAGATGTGTTTAAAAGTGATCTCCCAATTTGCCTAAAACGAAAAGTTTTTAATCAGTGACAGTCAAATCTGCTAAGAAGCTCAGAATAGCACAACGCAAGATGGAAAGATCGATACTCGGTGTGTAACTTCGTGACCACGTCAGAAATGAGGACTTACGACCGAGGACAGGAGTCACGGATGTTATATACCAGGTGGCTAAGCTAAAGTGGAACTGGGCTGGACATGTGGCCCGCATGACTGATGGACGATGGACAAAAAGGCTGATGGAGTGGAGACCAAGAGCCGACAAGAGAAACAGGGGAAGACCTCCCACGCGATGGACGGACGATATCAAAGGAATAATCACCAACTGGATGCGGAGCGCTCAAAATAGAGGACAGTAGGCAGAAATGGGGGAGGCCTATATGCAGCAGTGGATGCAAAGGGCTGATTGATGATGATGATGATGAATCACAAGAGCTACAGGCCTCAAAATGAGTGTCTGAAAACCCTTAAAAGTGACATAACATTAAATCGTTTTGGCGGGGGTGAGTTTCACCCCTAAAATTGAAAAAGGTAAATTTCCTTATTTGTAATTTTTTTCTTAAAAATGGCAAAAACGAAAAAGTCTTCATTTGCTTTTCTGATCAGGTTATTAAATGCTGGAAATGACCGCCATTTATCCCCATGCAATATGACAAGTTTTGTTTAAAGCCTTGCCCTAAGTTACGTAATACTTTGAATGCAACTTGATATTCATGAATTATACGATTTCGTAAATTACCCAATGATTCATGATAGGTAGCATAAATTTTAGGGTGCATATATCCCCATAGAAAAAGTCTACTAGGGTCAAATCAGGTGACCGTGGTGGCCACTCAGTAGGACCCCTTCTTCAGATCCAAATTTGGGGAAGTTTTCATCTTAAAATTGACGCACCGATTGGGCCAAATGAAGAGGCAACCCGGTTTGCTAGCAAAATACGATTTTTTGGTCTTCTTCAATTTGTATTATTTGTACGAGGGCTGAATGAAAAGCAATCTCCAATATTTCCAGATACAAATGGCCATCGAGATTTTCGGGTAAAAAAGTGACCAATTAAATAGTATCCGTAAATACATTCCCAAACATTTAATTTTTGCGGATGCTGCAGATGTACTTCATGAAATATTCTAGGATTTTCATCTGATGAATAAGGCAATAATTCCTATTGACAATGCCGTTAATATAAAATGGACCCTCATCCGAAAAACAGATGTCGAACAAATAGTTGGACGTGATAGCTCAGACAGCTCAGGCAATTTCCTAGCACTAAGCATGGCTACACGACCTAAAATGCCAACTTTTCGCCAGTTAATTCTTCAAAACACCCTCTCTTTCCCACTGATCGCTAAATTTTGCAGCCAGTCGTAATATGAAACAGAAAAGTATAGGTCAATTCTTGTCTAATACACTTTTGATGTCAGACCAACGGTTCCTAGTTCAGAAAAATTCAATTTAACAGTAACTTTTGAATCAGATTGAAAAATTGCCCAAAGTGGCCGAAATGCTTCTAAATGAATTCGAAATTTCGTGTAAATTTATAGAGGTATTATACGCGACGTTTACGAATTATTTCGAAAGGTTTCAAAACTTTCGTAATTTTGCCTAGTTAAGAATTCCCTATAATTTTCGAATATACAAACAATATTCAGGAACTTGAACAACATTTATAAATCAAAATATTTCCGAAAGTATTGGAGGCACATCAAAACTTATTAAAGGAAAAAGTTGGCTAGATGTTTACTAGGACTTCACATCAAGGGTTATCCGGACATTTCAGAAAAATTCCAATTTTATATACAAAATTGAATTCATTTTAAGATTAACCGTTCTCTTGTAAATCCGAAAAAACTGAATTTAAAAATGATTTTTGAGCCGAATTGAAAAATTTCACTAAATGAATAAACTGTTGCTTATTTCAGTAGAAAAACCACCCAATGTAAGGCGAAATATCATTCATACGATTTGGAGACCCATGCTATTGTGGAGGGTGCAGAACATTTTAGGGTGTACTTGTATCGTATTACATTTACTGTTTATACTGACTGCAACTCAGTACGAGCCTCAGCCCACAAGAAAAATTTACATCCAAGGGTGGCCAGATGGTGGGTCAGGCTGCAAGATTTCAATTTTAGTATCGAATATCGACCAGGATGCAAAATGGGACACGTAGACTATAGGAGACGAAACCCAACAATTCTTCCAGTAAAAATTAACCGTAAGGCGTTAAAGCAATCAAAGATTATAAAAGAATTCCAATCAGCTGATTCTTTCCTTTAACAACAGCACAACATGAGGATTCCAAATCAAGGATGGGTTAGTCTATCACCTAACGCAGAAACCAACTAAAAATGACGATGGCCTTCGGTGTTTTGTACCTGTTGCTGGGAGGTTACTG
Source organism: Pissodes strobi (assembly GCA_016904865.1). NCBI lineage: Eukaryota > Metazoa > Arthropoda > Insecta > Coleoptera > Curculionidae > Pissodes > Pissodes strobi. Next base: position 46,277 of record MU185124.1, read on the forward strand.
GTTATGACAACTTTTCATGATGTGTAGGCTGGGAAAAAGCAATAGCAAGACTAAAGAAAGAACTCTACTGGCCAAAAATGGTCAAAACGTTAAAAAAGTATATAAAAACGCGAAAAAAGTGAAATTTATCGACTCAACAAGATTAAAATGTTGTGAAGAAACTGTGAGTGATATAACCTCAAAAACCCATCCGAAGAAATGGAGCTCCTGAGGATGTTGGTGAAAGAACTCCAAGATAAAAACAAGATTTTAGGTGAGAATAATGACCTGATGAGGGAAAAAGTTACGTATCTACAGGAAAAATTGGAAAACAAAAATGTAAACAAAAGAAAAAGCGGAAACTGGCACTTGTCAAGCCAGTGACGTCATTGGCAGTGCTGCCACTCTAAACAACGCAAATTCCCATGTAGAAGGCAACAGCAACCAGGTTGATGTCTCTGAAAAGACGCAAATCGAAACTGCCCATGAACAAAACGCCAATGTCTCATTTGACGATGATTGTATAAAAATATCCGAAAGTAAACAAACTTCCTCTGATAAACAAACTGAAGCTGAATTATTGGCTAATCCACGCAACAAAGATCAACTACTAATGGAAAATGAGAAGCACGAATGGAAATTAGTGAACCGCAGCAAAAGAAATTTTCCAAAACAGGACAGGCCAAGACCTATCTTTGGGAAAAGTGCTCGATTTCAATTGGGAGTAGCGGAAAACAATGCATATCTCTTTGTATCAGGTTTCAAACCGGAAGTGGATGAAAAACAGTTACAAGATCATATAGAAGTATACACTGGAGTAATCACCAAATGCGACAAAATGAAGACTAGAAAACAGCACTACAAATGCTCATTCAGGTGAAGTGCCAAGGAATGATAGAGGAAGGGTAATGGCCTCAGAAATATGGTGAAATGGTATCATCATTAACCACTTTCTCCATCTCCACCGGAGACCATTTAAAAGAGACCCTCAAACACAAAACTACCAAAACAGGTAATTGAAAGAAATGAGACACTGAACATAATCCATTAAAATATTCAGTGTCTTCGCAATAAAACTAATGAAATTGAGCTATTTTAAAATACATTGGAGGAAGAACACGATATATATAATGCCTAACCTAACACTGGCTGAAACCTCATGAAGCTGACTTTACAAAAATAGAGAACTTTAAACTAACATCTACCTATGCACGTTTAGAAATGGAGCATGGAGGAACGTGCATACTAGTAAACGAGAGGACAAATTATTTTGAAAGAATGGAAAATATCAACAATAATTGTAGCATATATGGACAAGGACAATTCTGCTCTGTGATAAGTAAAAATAAAAAACTTATAATCGTATGTCTATATCGCACATGTCTTGGTGATTTCAAAGTTTTTTTTTTGAAATTTTCGAATCTGTATTAGAGATTTTGTATACTTAATCAATTTAAAAATTTCAATGTCTTGTGCTGTGGTGATTTTAACATAATTATTTTAAATGATAGTTCTGAAACAAGCCAACTTTTAGATCTGTTTAATTCTTTTAACTTCAAACAGACAATTTTTGAGCCTACTAGGGTAACTAAAAAAAGTGCCTCATGTATAGATAATATCTTTGTTAACTTTTTAGAATATAAAAAGGCCTCGGTGATTGTATCAGCTCTTTCTGACCATTATGCTCAGAGCATCTGTTTAAATCAATCAGAAATCAAGGCTGGGGAACATAATTTCACAACAAGATCCTTTTCAAAAGCTCGCTTGGAACAATATTTTCAGGAGATCCGGGGTGAGGATTGGGGTGATGTGCTGGGGGTTGCCGATGTCAACCTGGCATACTCCACTTTCAGTCACATTTTGTCACAAAAACTAAATATGGTTTGTCCAAAAAAAAAGGTTAAAAGGAAAACATATAAATAAAAAAAAATGGATAATAACGGGTATAAAGGTTTCATGTAAACATAAGAGAAAGTTGCACCAAAAATTCATATCAGGGGAAATAACTGTCGAATTCTATAAGGCCTATTCAGGTATCTTAAAAAACTCATACAAAAGGCCAAGTAGCTGGCCAGTCAGCGATATATTGAAGGGTCCGACAATAAAACCAAAGCAACCTGGACTTTGGTCAAAAACATAACACAACCGAACACTAAAAAACAGTCTCTCTGACAATTTTTCATATCAGTCAGAAAAACCTTTTAAATTTAATTAATGATTTTTTTATAAATAGATGTCCAGACATAAAAGAAAATGGAGTGATTTATTACTCAAAAATTCCAATAAATCAGCATAGTATATTTTTAGAACCAGTTACATGTAATGAAGTCATAAATATTAAAAAAAACATAAGAAATCGGTGGGCCATGATGATATTACAGTTGCTCTTCTTAAGAAGGTTGCAAACATCATTGCTCTACCACTGACCCATATAATAAACCAAATGTTGTTGGATGGGTTGGGGGGTTGGTTTGTGGGAAACAACCTTCTCTTTAATGTGTCTAAGACACAGGTGGTACATTTCCCAAGATCAGAAACTGATTTTGCTTTTGCATACAGGAACACTGTGATAGAAGCGGCTGAGGAGGTGTCTGTTCTGGGGATGAAGTTGGATCAGAGGGTGAGTTGGAGGCCCCACGGTCAACAGCTTGCAACGGGGGTCAGTAGGTATGGCTATGCTCTGCGAGTCATTTATAATAATGTTGGGTGGCAGGCGACTCTCACAGCATATCATGCTTATATTCCAGTCTAAAATTAGCTATGGTTTAATATTTTGGGGCAACTCTGTTGAATCGAACAGGATCTTTGTACTACAAAAAATGCATTCGTATTGGATTTGGCATGGAGTGTAGAGATGGCTGCAGAGTGGTGTTTCGGGAAACTGGTACTCTTACTTTGTACAGCCTCTATATCCTGGAATGCGTAAAGTTTTTACTTACCAATTTTTCTGTTTTTTCTCAAAGGGAGGGACAGCATCAATATAATACAAAATTTAAATCTAAGCTGAGAACAGAAAAACCAAATTTTACCTTTGTGCAAAGAAATGTTGTATTTAATATCTTAAAGGCCTGGAATGCACTCCCCCTAGCCTTGAGACAACATCCATCTGGTAAGGTTGTTTATAAGCTCAAAGCATTTCTAAAGGAGAGAGCATACTATAATTTAAATGATTTTTTTTATGATAGTGATATAAATGAGGCACTGGGCTAAATTTAAAATTGCTTTTTATTGTAATAAAAAACTTGTGTATTGGTGAATCTGATTGTGTGTTGGTGAAGCTGAGTTGTAATAAGTTTTTAATCTGGTTTTAGCATTATTGTATTTTGTACTTTGTCTTTTAAGTTTAGCTGTATTTAGCTGTAAGTTGAGTTTTTGTGATAGGATCCATACCCCAAGTGGGGTCTTAGTTATAAGTTTTTTTTTACTTTGTAACATTTAAGGATTGAATAAATATTTATCTATCTTATCTATCCATCTATCTATCTTTAAATTCAAAATTTGGGAAATTTGCCAAATCACTGGATAGGTCGAAATGGTCTTTGAAGGAGAGAGTGTAATAAAATAAACGACTTAACATGGTTAATATTAATTAAAAATATCTAAAACATACTTTAATGCACTGGGTTTACTGCAACTTTGTTAGCAGTATCGGATCCAGTTTTACAAGACCTTCTCATAGAGCCTCCACATAACCTAGGTGGCCATTTGAAAAAAAAGTTGGGATAACTAGAGATTAAGGGGCTATAGGGAAGGGTTGAAAATATTACAGAAAAACGAACAACAATTTAAACTAATTCCGGTGTTTCTAAATCATGCCGTATACAGAATATACGGATTATGTGCGTTTTTTTTTGAACAATCATGCGTATATGCATTTTTATAGGTTAATAATTAAGCAAGCAGATTGCTCGTTGGCAATACGCGAACGGCATGAAAACTTCGAAGGTGCCCGAAAAAATCCGGAGGATCGCTTGATGCTATAATTAATTGCAACAATTCGACACAATAATAATAATAATAATAATAAATAATAATAATAATAATAATAATAATAATAATAATAATAATAATAATATTAAAGTCAGCTTTCATTTACTTTTAGACCCATAGACTTCAACTAAAGTAAAGAAAGACATTTGGAACTCCTCTAATAATGGTATTTATAAGCCACCCTCAGATTTAGATATTTTGAAGGTTATTACGTTTAAACTTACCATGGATGGGTCGAAAATTTATACGTATAGTCAAGGGTCAATTTGTCAAAATACATAGTTCGCTTGCAATTTCGTGAGGCAATGTTGTGAGATACCTTAAAATTTTCAGAGTATCATCTAAAATACGATTTTTTTTTGGTACCAGCCCCGCATCCATGTCAGAGCAGAGAAATACCCCCCTCCCCTAGTTAGGCGGGGTCCAATTTTTGAGAAGTTGTTATAGCCGTAAAATATTGATATTGGTGTCGTTTTCGTATAACTTCAGGCCGGCAAATTTAAATATGAGATCAATTTTTAAAAAAACTCTGGATGAGAACATACACAGAAGTGGGTATTTCGATTTATTGCACAAAACAAAATACCACTGACATTTTGGTACAAATAAATTATAATCAACATTGCTAGTAATATTTTGTAATGTACACATTAAAAATTGCATATGAGAAATTGAGTTGGATAATAGTTATTTGGAACCAAATTGTCAGTGGTGTTATGTTTTACGCAATAAATCCAAATATCCACTTTAAAAGAAGCGCAGTGTATTTACCTATTTAATTATTTTAGGGTTAAATATGTTCGTTTTTTAGACACTTTTAATACTAAAAAGTACTGTTTTTTTAATTTACTTGTAGGTATGATTGTATTGTTGAATATCAACTTGATTTCGCTTTTTAAGGTTTAGTGTTACGTATATATGTTTTTTTTTCAGGACTTCTTTTTCAGGATTTTCTTCATATAAATCAAAAGTTTGACTGTTACCAAAAACTAAACAGCAATAATATATATTTTTTTAAAATCTGGATATGTATGTTTCACGAGTTAGCCAAGTTAACACCCGTAGGATGCGAAACATTTATCAAGATAAAGAATTGTTTGATTTTTGGTAGTAGTAAAACTTTTAATAATCATTATTTTTTATTTCAGATAGCAGTTGAAACTTCTTATCATCCTCGAGTCTGTTGCCTGTGCTCCAATACAGATGTTAAGGATATTGTGAAAAACCTTCTAAAGCTGCCTATGAGAAAATTGTTAGTGCTTTACTGAAAATTAAAGGCTATGATCCTCAAAAGAATGTGCCAATATTAAAGGACAAACATTTAGTTCTTACTGCAGAAGGATTAGAAACTAATCATAGAACATGGCATCTTAAATGTTATAAGTCTGTAACAAGAAAAGACTATTTGCAGAGAATAGAAAAGAACTTTAAGAACTCATCTGGCGTTTCTACTGAATTAGCACAGGAAAGAGCAGATGATGACGTTAAAGAAGTTGGACTAGAAGCAGGACCGTCACAAGAAGCAAAAGTAGTTCGTACAAAAAAAACTCGTGTATTTTTTGTTATAAGGAATCCAATACACGAAACAAACTTCGTCATGTGTCATATGACGCCATGGGCGCGTTATTACAAAAAGCAGCTGAAATTATGAAGAACCAAAAACTAATTATAAGACTAGCCGAATGTATCAGCCCCGGTGATGCTCACGCTATTGATGTATATTATCATCAAAAATGTTGGGCAAATAATGTTACAAACGTCCTAAGAAAACATAGAGATTGGCTCCTCCAAGCTAACTTTGACCAGGAAAATAATACAAAAATCTTAGGTTCTTCCACTGAATTTCTCAATTTCGTTCGTGAATATCTGAGTGAAGGAAATATTTGTTTCATTGGATATTTGCATGAAATATATCTTGACATATGCCGGTCAAATGATACTGATAAATGTAAAAGTGTTTTCGAGAAGAGAACTAAAACTCTTTTTGCTTGAAGAAGTTCCGGAAATTGTTTTCTCGGCCCCAAAAAAGAAAACTTATTTTGAACGTGTTCACTTGCATCGACAGTAAATTATGCCTTACAGCAAGTCGAAGAGGCTAACGAACTTGAAGCCTTACACCAAGCTGCTATGTTTTTGAGAAAAGCTTGTCTTAATGCTCCAAAATTAACATTTGGCGGTTTAATAGATGATTCGACCTTTAAAGTCCCGGAAGAAGTTAGCCTCTTTTTTAAATGGTGTATATCAGGGAATACTAAGGAATGAAAACAGGAAAGCAGAAATAACTAATAGAGTTAATAAAATGGCTCAAATATTAATGTATGAGTGCCTTACGCCAAGGCAAACTGGCAGTTCGTCTTGCCGTGAAGTCCAGAGAACTAGAGAGATGCCTTTTCAACTTGGAATCGGATTGTCTATCCATAAGAAAACACGAAGCAAAGCGGCCGTAGGAACCTTATCTAAACTTGGATTATCAAGCACCTATAAACAAGTTATCAAAACCGAAAACAATATTGCCAAAACTGTTATGATAATAATGGAATTTATTTTCGACCAGATTTTAATAAAAACAAGTTTGTTCACTTTGCGGCAGAATATTTGGACTTCCACGGAGACACGCCAGATGGAAAACGTACACTTCACGCTACCGTCTTAGTGGCATATCAACAGGACAACAATGAAAATAAAATTGATAATTTGGCTATTAATGATGACGCTTTGTCGCTAGAAATTCCAACATCCATTTATCATTTAAAAAAATCTCTAAAGCCAGGTCTTACTTTTTGCACTAACGACATTAAAAAAAAACTGTTTTAGAATGAGAATGTTCTTAAAGAAAGTTTTGAAAAAAAATTGTGTTGGTTGCTTGGGTCGAAATTGTCCGAAAAAAGTGAGTTTGCTGAACATTATCCTACTTGGGCCGCCTTCAATTCAATTGTAAATCCAGGTGGCACTGAATCCACGAAAATTGCTTTGTTTCCAGTAATTGATAGAATTCCTACTGATGCTTCGATGCAGTATACCGTGATAAATATGTTTGAAAAAGTTAAAATGGAGCTCAATGCACCAGGTATTCGGACTGTAATTACTCTAGACCTAGGCCTTTACCGCCCTATGCTGCAGTTGGTTCAGCAGTTTTGGAAAATGAATAATATATTATTACTACCTGGAGACTTGCACATTATTATGGCTATGTTAAGGGCAATTGGAACATTTATTGCCAGTGCAGGAATTTCCGAAGCATGGATTGAGAGCGGATTATACAGTGTAATGGATTCAAAAAAGATTCTTGAGGGAAAACCCCTTCGAAGGTCCGTTGAGGCTCACGTGTTAACTGTTCACGCTTTATTCTCCTTATATTTAGATAAGCTTATAGAAATTTGTCCCGACTTACAATCTCTCTATGAATATGCTGCCAAACTTGTAGACTCAAAATGATTTTGAAAATCTAATGACACGTGTTAATGAATCAAATTTTTACGAGAAATGTTCTAAATGCAATGCTGATATTTCTGAGAACAACTCAACTTTTGCCTTTGCAGTTCAGTACTTAAATATGGCTCTCACAATGCTCACATTTATAAATGCTGTGCGAAGTAGGAATTGGGAGCTACGACTTGCTACCTTAAACGAGTTTCAAAAATATTTCTTTGCACTTGACTTAAGGAACTATGCATCCATGATATGTCACCATCTTGCAGAAATCAGTGTCATTAAAAAAGAAGATCCTGTTACTTGGGAATATATCTTCTGGCGTTTGGGCTCCAAATAAATAAGGGAACGGATTTTCTTCTCTAGCTACCGATGAAGCTTTAGAACGAGAAAATCGGAAACTAAAAGTTTCTGGAGGACTTACTGGAATTACGCTTAATCCTAAGGCATTGGTCAAGTTTTTATGTGCTCCACATCTTAATCAAATATATGACACGGTTATAGGCACTCTTTCCGATACGAAAAAAGAAAGGCACCACCAATGGAATAAATCCACCTCTGAGAGGCAAGCGTCGGCATCTAAATCAATGAAAGAAACTTTTGAGAACTACGTCAATCCTTTCCAGTGCGAAGATAACAATTTGGTTAATTTAATTACCAATCGCATAGCTAGTGAGGGCGTTCGTCATGACGTTCAAGGTATGTCCGAGATAGGAAAGACCGAGGCTGATATATTTTTTAAGAGCAGAATTAAAACAAATGAGCTGGTTTTTGGGATCCGGTAAAGGCAGTAAAATTGAAACTATGTAGTTCTATGAAAAAAAAAAGTTAAAGTCAATTACGACAAGATTAAAATATTTTTACTAGATGTGTCCTTATCTGTCGTAGTCGGGACGATGTTGATTTAAAAATTATAATCGGAACCTATGAGTTATCTGCTCTTCCTCGTTGTCTATTTTATTCTGATGGATCATTAATTAAGTGTTCTGCAAAAAGTAATCTTATGTCCCATTTGGCCGAAATTATAGAAGATGCTATAGAAACACCTTCTGGATTATGTGATGTCTTAAATTTAACATCTTCTGTTGCAATCGTAGACGGCATGGCAGAAGTCCAAATGATGTCCTTAAACAATATGAAATTTCTTTAAGATTTTGCAGACGCATTTGTAACCGGAATTTTTTCCAAATATGGAATGTTTAATGAAATTCATGTAGTTTTTGATTCCTACAATGAAAATTCATTGAAGTCTTTTGATCGGACTAGAAGACAAAAGGGTATAGATCCAGTAAAATACAATGTCCATGACAAAACTAGTGTAAAAAACCTTAACATAAAAAAAATATTATCGCATACAACTACAAAAGATAAGCTTACCGAGTATCTCTCTAAAAAACTGGTGGAAAAAACTTCTATTCAAGTCACAGTAGTTTGTTCATATAGATCAGAGATTATTACTAACAAAAAAAATCAGAACGTGTCATTTTTAGAAAGCAGCCACGAAGAGGCAAATCCAAAAATTTTATTTCATGCAATACAAGCGTCTGGTAAGGGGGCAAGTATTCTCCTGATACGGATGTCTTAGTATTAGCTATAAGGCAATTTCCTCTTTTAGCAAATGATTCAGCTTTTGTACAAACAGGTTCTAAAATCCGCTAGTTTCCATTGCAGGCGATCTACAGTAAACTTGGTCCTCTAAAAGCTGCAGCGCTTCCCGGTTTGCATGCATTGTCTGGCGCAGATGTAACAGGTTCTTTTAGAGGAAAATCAAAAACTACATTTTGGAAAAAAATCTTAGTAGCTTCGACACATACTCTGGAAACTCTGGCATCCTTGGGTGAAACCGAAGAGATTGAAGAATCAGTTTTTTCTAAAATTGAACAATTTATATGTTCCCTCTATAACCAAAACCAAGAATCACTGTCCGACTTGAGGTGGTGGACATTTTCAAAAAAACAAACTTCTGATGACTTACCGCCTACTTTAGGACCCTTAAAACCAGCTATAAGACGATGCCATTATCAATGTATGGAGTGGTGTCGTGGTATATTGGCTCATCCAAACCTTCCATCACCGGATGATTACGGCTGGAAATTGGAAAATATGAACCCATTACATCCGATTTATCATTAGCACCTGATTTTGTTTTATACAATATAAAGTGTTCCTGTCAAAAATCAAGGTGCAATCTTCGTTGTAAATGTGCGTCTAGCGGTTTGTTTTGCACAGAAATGTGCGAATGTTCTGGAAACACATCCAGCTGCGATAATGTCACTGCTAATGACAGTAATAATGACGATGAACTGGAAAATTCTGATTTGGACTTTTAAATATTCCATGGAAACTATTGATAAATATTAAATAAGTCCTGCAAATTGTAAAATATTCCAATAAAAATTTGAAATTATGAAAGGTTATTTTTTTTGAAACCTGAAAACTCTGATAGAGGTATGTATATGTATGTATAAATATAAACAAAAGGGTTAAAAGGCTTTGCAAATAACCCTATAGCGATATAATATATACCATTAAGTTAGTCAAAAAAAAAACAAATCCACTTATTTTTCTAAAAATTTTGGTTCATGATTCATACTTGCCTCACTTTTTTGCAAGCGGATTACACATTGAGCCCTGACTAGTAGGTATAACGTTAGTGATTCCGGGAGAAATTATTTTTGAATTAACCAAATTTCCAAAACCCTCGTTAAGGTTAAGCAAACATATTTAGGAAACAATTTAGTAGCCATATAAGGCTGTTTCTCGATTAGGTAAACATCTGAATACAATAACCGGAATACAGATTATCGCTTTAAACGCCAACAAAGAATACATTTACGTGTCATGTCGTTTTGTCTTTCCGACCAAGTCATTATTTAAAAACATTTTATCAATATTTAACACAATAGAGGAACAACCCTGTATAAGCGTTTCGTGGGAAGACAAACAAAAATCTTAAGGCCCACTCTTGGCTTGTCTCTTGTAGTTCTGTTGGCGGTAATTGGTAAGGTGCGGTCCATAGACAGACGGACCATTATGCGACGGAGTGAGTTAATGTAGACAATAGTGAAGAACTAGGTAATTTAATTAATTGTGACATAATATTAAGAAGAGATGCTTATTAAAAAATTCTGAAAGTATTGGTGAATTTAAATGCTTCGAAGTCAACCTAAACTTTTTGGAATAGCTTTGCTTTATGCAGATTGTGTTGATTTGACCATGTGAAATACCGTGACCGTCTGTTTACGACCGTGACTAATTAAACACTTTTCAGGAACTTGATAGTATGCTGGATGAAACTATAGAACTTCTAATTATTTCTCTGGATATCAATGAAGACAGTATATACATAAGAGTTATAAATGCGATAATTTCAGAAAATAGAAAACATCATTGGAACAACTTTCCTATTTTTAACTCTGAAGGTGAAGCAGAATCGTCACAAGGCCCAAATTATTGTTTTTTTATTATTAATAATAATATTTATTGATGATGTACATAATGTAAATATTTTCACACGTCAAATATAAAGATAAAACTTAAAAATATACAGTTTAAAAAAGTCATGAGAGTTGTTTTTTTTTAGTTCAAATATTAATAAAACAAAACACAGTATATTAACAAATAAGAAATAAGTTTGACATACAATACAACATAAAGCAATAAGACAGCTAAGGCAACCGCCTATACGCCCCTGAACAGTTGCTACTTTAAACCATCGAAAGTGTTATTGAAATATTCCTCTAGGTCATAAAAGGCCTTCACTTTGAGATAATTTTTAACTTTAGACTTAAATAGATGGTAGTCCAAGTTTTTAACACACAGTGGCAACAGGTTAAAAAATTTAACTCCAAAATGGTTTATCCCATCCCTGACCCTGACAGTCCTATTATAGTTTAAGGAAAAATTATCCTTATTTCTGGTGTAGTAGCTGTGATAGTCACGGGTGTATGCATAATCACCCATATGGAGAAGACAACTCAATATATACAAGGAAGGAAGAGTTATAATACTTATGTAACTATATTATTTTTTAATATAATTATTATTTTTAATCATCTCTAAATAAAAATGTTTTGTGCAACAAAAATATATTTAATTAGTTTAGATTCCTATTAATTATTTATCTATACTGCAATTTGGCTTAGTAAATGTGACCAAAAAGTTTAAACGTTGCACAGCAATTACACCGTAACGGTAAGAATCATACACATACGGCCTAGTTGCTTGGTAGAAGATAGCACTTTGTCATGCAGGCTGCTCAGCGATTAGGCCGTAAGTGATTTCCTAGCAACAAGAGAAAAATCTCCATTAACTTTTTAATAAAAATCGATTTACTTAAACTTAGTTATCTTAGATCCACACATGAAAAGGCAGAAAAAAATATTTACAAAAAAGCTACAGTAAAAAACAGCACAAAAACTTTAAACGCAATTATCTCAGTTTCGCGCATATTGCAGTTACGGCGATTTCGCTTTGCACGGCAGAATTAGTATTTTACCGGCAGTTTTAAAGAGTTTAGAAAAACATGTATCCTATCAGTTAACAGCCTATTTTGAAACACACCTAGTTATTCCTGATTGTCATTCATGCTTTCGAAAGAATTTTAGCACCACCACATGTCTCATAAAACTGGTTAATGATATTATATTAAATCAAGATAAGAGAGAAGCGACATGCTTGGGCCTATTGGACTTTAGCAAGGCGTTTGACATGATTAATCACCAAATGTTGCTGGCTAAATTAAGATTTTTTGGACTGTCAGGGTCTTGTATTAATTTTTTTCAATCATACCTAGAAAATCGGTCGCACTGTGTAGTACTGGAGAATGATGGCCAAAAGTCTAAGTCGATCTTCTTACATGTGAGCGCTGGAGTCCCTCAAGGGTATATATTAGGCCCACTACTCTTTTCTATATACGTAGCAGATATGCATAATACCCTAACATACTCCAAAATTCAGCAATATGCTGATGACTCTCAAATTTATTTGTCATTCACTTTTAATAATCTACCAGAATTTCAGCAAATTGGAGGTGCCGTTTCAGTCTTCTTTCAACATTTATGGTAGTGCAAAGTGAGCTTGTTATGATATTTTCAATGACACTTATGTAGACTTAACTTATAAAAATTTTACTTTTATTTGCATATTGTATTTGCATATTATACGTTCCCTCCTAGCATTTGCTTGTACATATTCGACACACAAACCATCTGCTCGAAGATATGGCATTTCCCGCGATACACCATGTATAAAGGAGGCATATTAAATTTATCGTAGCTCTATCTGATCTAGTTAAAAGAGAATGCAAAAAAAACTTTGAAAAAACTCACTTCACGCCAGTTGTTCACGTTTAATTTAATAGATGGCAACGTCATGTAATTTCCTATTGAAATTGTTCATTGGATTTATATACGTTATAGTTTTTATGATTATTTTTTTTTTAAAGCGAACGTTTCATATAGACAAAAAAGCGGCACAAAAAACGCCGAGTAACAGGAGGGTTGGACCTGAAGGGCTAAAGGGTTGCCCCAAGCTGCGTCGTCTTTTGTTTTATGGCGGCCTCGTGACGCGGGATCTTTGAAAGTTCGAAATTAAAATGCATTTCTAATGTCGAGAACAGCTGGCGGACGACTCTCCGTTGGATTTATGTTTGTGTGATTGTTGAGATAAAATTAAGTTGAATGGGTTATTTTCTAGTTATTATTTGTATGCTATGGCGTTCTATTGTGCGAATTTACATAAGGCATTGAAGAGCGAAATTGCTGGAGGGCTTAATTAAGTGCAAATTTATTTCACCTTCGCTTACAACAATAATTGCAACTGGATTAATGGGAGTAGCCATCAATAAAGCACTTTTGTTCAGTGGGATTCAAATACGCCATAAAATTCATGAATTGTTACATTTCACTTTCTGTTCACGTATCGTTTCTGGTCATTTAAAAAGTTTAAATGATTGCTGGATTATGTTTAAGAAAGGGAATAAAATTGAGGTCGAACAAGGGTGTCAAGCGCCGTGTCATATACCTGACCCTAAATTGGTGTCCTTTTGAACACCACCAGCTTTGAAGGACTAAGTTGGAAAAGCTCAGCGAATATAGAGCAACCTGAATTAGTTCGATACTCAAAAATATTATATAATACGAGAGAGATACTAAGTAATTCAAACACTTATGTCAAAATAAAATTGTCTTTAATATAAAATTAACAGCTATAATAGAGAGGCTTGCTCTTAAGCCTATGAAATTGGCAATAATGAATTCGATTGAAGGACTAATATGGTCAATATGAAAAATAAATGAGTTGCTACTGAATGTTAAAATTAGTTAAAGCCAAAATAATGCAATAAGTGAGAGTGAATAGTACTCCTCTTATATTACTCGAAAATTTACAGTACTTATATGGAGGTATTCAAAATGATTAATAGAGTACCGCAAAGTGATGCAAGATAAATATCTTTGCTCTAGCTTTAGCTTATTTGCTCTTTAAATGACCCAAATGGGGGCTTGGTATATAACCCTTTAAAGGTTTTACATTTCCAAATCGCATTACGTCATTTAAAAAAAAGGTTGGTGGTAAATGTTACGAGCAATGGACACAACTTTGACTGCTTTGATATATCATTATATTAAAGTAAAATACTCTGTTCTATAACAGTGACCGCCAGAGAAGTGGCCGGTAGTGCAAGTAAAAAAAAATAGAAAATGTTACAAAAATAAATAAGTTCATTATGTTAAACTTTACAAAAAAAAATTAAATAGGTAGGTATCTATCAATAAACAATAAAATATACAGCCAGGAGAATTACATACATTATAATCTGCCTTAAACGTTGGACGCTAATTATGCACGATTTGTCAATTGCTCAACAGGGCATGTCCATATGTCAGGTTCACTAATCGGTTTTAATTTTATTTAAAGGTGTGGGTCTATGTGTTGTCAGTTAGGTGAAGGCTCCACTATTTTTTACTAGTAATTTATCAATGATTATTGTGTTCAAAAACCATTTTTGAACACGTCTTCAAATCTAACGATTTAGTTTTGTACAATTTAACATTCCACGCCACTGTCCTCGCATTCCAAACAAATTAAAACCTTGGCGATACTGCTAACGCCATCTCTTGTTTACCACGTTTATCCATTGCGCTAGACAGTCTAGGAAGCTAAAAGTTAAGCGTCCTCAAAAGGCATCCGACCAATCATAGCGCTTTCCGCTTTATCCGGGCGGTATTACTAGCGCCATCTGTTGTAACCACCTTTACTCATCTGAATCCGGCCGCGCATCCTAAACTCATCTGACCAATCATAGCGCTTCCCGCTATACCCCGGCGACCGAGTCGACCAATCACTGTCTCTTAACGGAGGTAATCAAGTTAGCTCCTAAGTTCATGATCTTTAAGAATCGATTTTAATAAAAAGTAGTTAACGTATTTCGACCGGATTTGTGTTAAAGTTCATAAGGTTAATTTAGACAATCGCTGACGTAAAGGTTAACATAACTTCTCAGTATTTACATCATTCGCCATTTCAATTTCCGAAGGATGTATGTCTTCTTCAAGTTGATCTAGTTCCCACGTTCTAGAAAGAAGTCGTGTCTTGAACCTTGACCATGTAAGTCGCAAAAGGCGCACCCCCGTTTCTAGCCGGCTGGCGCTAGCCGCCATGCCGGCAAGTTTTCACGTTTTGAGACCTCATCATCTCTAGTTCGTTACTCAAGTGATATAGTGATATCCTGCCATAGTCATTGTCACATCAAGCCTACAATAAGGTATTTATTGGTAAACTTAATGCCATTATTCTCACGCCGAGCAATGGCATCCCAATTGGTCTCATCAATGGGAGTTGTACCATCGAGCCCTGTCTCGAACCACACCACACTCAATAGAGCCTAGTCCCGAAATCTCAAGTAAGTAAACGAACATGTTTACAATCACATTCTCACAAAGCCTACAAAAAGGTATTTTTCGGCATCTTGACTCATGACTGCCATTATGGAGACCCACTGATCTATAGTACTAAGCCTACAAAAAGGTATTTCTCGGCATCTTTACTGCCATTATGGAGACCCACTGATCTCCCTAATTCTCAAAGGCTGTGTCATGCGCTGCACAGTCACCAATGGTCTTGCCCATGGGACATTCTATATTACCAGTTATACCACTGGATTGCTATACTCTTTGCCTTATTCTAATATAAGGATTTCTCTGCACTAGTCTGCATACATACTCATGCCTTATTCCCATATAAGGATTAAACGGCACTAGTCTGCCAATATGCTCAAGTTATCACAAGGCTACATCCCATACCCGGATTTCAGCTTACTTTATGCTACCTGCATAGCATATTTAATAATCATTCATGCGTGTACCAATAAGCCGCATTCACAAGGCATTCATGTCATGCCATATGCACTAACTGCATACCAGAGTCAAACCACTACATTGCAGTCATTCTTGTTTGCAAGAAATTGAAGTACATTGTAAATAGAAGCTAGCCATAGATCTAGTGTTTTTCAAAGTGATTTTCCCCTAGTGTTAGAAGATAATCTCCTGAACATTGAACGTTTCTCGTCAATGGTGTTCATAGTGTACATATTAGGTTTTAGGTGGACTTTAAGGTAATATTAATCCTGTTACTATTGCTTGTATATTATTGTATTTTATATCAAGCTAATTCAGCTAACATAGTTGATAAGTAGCTGTTCCGCAGGAACTAATAACAGACATTTAACTGTGCATAAATTCAAGGTAATGTTTATAAACATATATTAGTAAAGTATTACCACTCTTTATGCATTGCTTTAGATTTTAAGAGTTTTATTTATGTCATATTATTCAAGGTCGAAACTTTGCCTCGACTAATATTGTTCACATCGTAGCACTGACTACGTACAATAATTCACTGTTTATATTTTGTGTATTTATGAGCTTCTAGTTAGTTTCAAGTAAAGTAACTTATTAAAATATTCATATAATGCTAAAGCTTTTTGTTTTATTTACAAAATGACTTTAGAACTAGCCCTATGGTAAATTTCAATGCCTAAGAGCACATCTCTTTTTGTTCAGAAAATCGACCAAGATCGATTCTGAAATATATTGATCATTGAAATTGGGGTAGTAAAAGTTAGAAAAATACCCTATGTAAGAACGTTGAAAAAGCTGAAGATATACGAATTAGTTACTGCCTAGATTATAGCTTACCAAGATAAACATCAAGATTCCAATTAAATTATTAATTTAAATATGAGGAATCTACATCAACACCTTAAATCTAATTAATTAAGTCGGGTTTATGGTATCGCTCATAAACTACTGTCAAGAGTCTAGATTATCAGACTGTTAAATCAAATTAAACTAAATTTCTAGGTTTTGACTTAGGTCCTATATCCTTGAGATTACCTAATTCCTGTCTGAAAATAGTCTAATCCAAACTAACCCAAACTAAATCTCGAATTCTAGAGATTCTGACTCAGTCAGAATCTACTTGAACACGTTTTTCAGATATTTTCAAAAATATCTGACCAACTCTTTGAGACATGAGTTTAAAAAATATGACCTAACTGATAGGTAAAACATGGCTGAAAAAAAATTGAAAAAAAAATCAGTCATAAACCAAAAATAGTTATTTTCCTAACAAGTGCGGAAAGTGGTACTTTTCCGCACGCGACTGCAGTTGGCCGAACGACGCGTAGCGGAGTTCGGCCATTAGTCGAGTGTGGGAAAAACACTTTCCGCAAGAGTTAGGAACAAAATTTTTTTTACGAGCGTTTAAAAAACTACCAAATATATTAAATAAGTTTATTAAAATGTTAACTTTTTAACAATTTTATTATCAAATACAAAACTAATAATTAAGTATATCTATTGCTTATTATTCAGAATCTTTATATTGAATGTAGCTGGTGGCATTGTGCAAATTAATGGCTGATGATAACAGATTTCTTGCGGTGGTGGAAGCCGCTGGTAATTCTACCCCTTCATTCTCTATAGTAACGGTCATCGGTAAACGTGACCACAAAGTATTCGGTTCGCAGGTTTTGGATAGACTAATAAAATAAGCTAAAAACACTTCTTCTTTTAAGCTATTTACATTTTTTTCTTGACACCAACTCGTAAAAATTTTGTATTCTTTTTTGTACCTGTTTGCTGATTTTTCCGGTAACAGATTAAGATTCTTGACGGTTTCGAGAATAGATGGGGGTAGTTCTTTGTCAGATGATGCCATTTTAATCACTGAATTGTAAAAAAAAATCGTGGGTAGACGCGTTGAAATATTGAAGTCTATGACGTGCTTTTTGACAATGATTGCTTTGTTTGAGGTGGTTGCTATGTGTTTAAAATGATAACACCTTTATTAATATGAACCTATCAATGTCGCATAACAGGTATTTAAAAGCATAACTAATAATAATATAAGTCCAGTGCGGAAAAGTAATGCGGAAAAGTAAGTTTTCCGCACTAGTGCGGAAAAGTGGCACTTTCTAAACTAAATTGAGTGCGGAAAAGTGAACTTTTCCGCACCCTCGTAGAAAAAAAATTTTTTTTTTGGTTACTTTGGGTTACTGTTCAGGTAGCCCCCTATTTGGGACTACTTAAACACCTATCTTTATTTCGCCTGAGAATGCACGGTAAAAGTGCCGCATGTTCATGTTACCCCGAAATATGCGAAATAAGGTGTATAAAGATCATTTTAATTCATTTCTATTAAATTAACGTATTAAAAATAATAACTTTTAAAGGAGCGTATATCTAAACATAAAAATGTTACCCCCTGTAATCCTTCCAGTGTATGCGGCAAATTCCGCATATGGATCTATACGTTTCGTTTGGCGAATATGACGAACTGGTCTTTGTTTTGAGATATTTTTTTATACCAGATGTAGAAGGCTCGTTTTGATCAGTAGATTCAGATAAAATAGCCTTTGGAAGTCAAAGGAATTTCCACCTCTGCCTCTTCGACATGCAACTGTGTTTGTTCAAGGTTTACAAGAGACGCGTTGGTGCCAGGTTCTACCTTCTTTCCTCGTTTTCATTTCTGCGTTTCGCCACTTCCTCTGTGTTTCTGCAAAAATTCCCTCAAATTAGCATCGATGTGTCTTTCAACTTCCCCACCGTCGCCATCTAACCCATCAGGAATACTCTTTAGCACGTCAGTAGGGTTGGGAGGATGCAGCCCAGTTGCCTTGAAGCCTGACACTAAATTTTTACTGACCATATCACTAATTCCGACCCTTAGTCTGTCTAACAAGGAAGGGAATTGCTCTTTTGGAAGACACCCGGGGTTCCTGCTTTCCCTTTTCCACTTGTCTAAAATTTCTCTCCATCTCTTCTTCATTGGAGGAATCAGTAACATGATGATTGATGATGTATTGCATTTGCTGGGAAAGGAGAGGGATAAATTTTATTGATTTTGCATGCCTCAATGACTTTAGGAGAAAAGTGGCTCGCTCAATTGTCTCCTCGTCCGGATCACGAGCAGCTTCGACATGTGGAAACAAAATTTTAAAAACCATGTTTCAAATAGGTTCATATTTTGTTCCAACTGAACCACATTGAGTCCAATTATCGTATAGGTTCAGTGCTTTGTATACGACAATTGGAGGCAATAGATCTCCATGTGCATTGCTGCATACCATAATACTAATTGTGGCCCGGGAGTGCTCTTGTACTCTCTCTACCCTTTTAGTATTTCTGGGAAGTGCAGCCTTTTTTGCTCCAGGGCCGTTGCCGTCGGTAACATTGATTTCATCACAATTAAAGAGATTTTTGCTTTTAATATCTTTAAGAGCGGGTTCAGCAATATTGAAGAATTTCAAAATACAATCACGATTTACCGACGACCTGGAACGTTTTATATTTGATGCAGTTCTGATGGATAATTGTTTCGAGCTATGAAAGCCTCAAGGAAATCTGGACCTGGAACGTTATCTTTAAAGACACGCACTTGTTTGCCTTGCTTATCAAGATATTTCTTAATAACGTCTGTTATATCTACTCGTGTCAAAGGGAATCCCCACTTCGCAACCACACCCGAGGCGAGCTTCCCACTTCCCACTTAATTCAAGGTTGGTCTGTCCTACACCAAGAGGGCATCAGATAAATTGGTTTCATGAGGGTCTACGGAATATGCGTGAACGGCTACAATTTATTTCTTCTCTCAATAAGATCAACCCTATTCTAATGCCCATATATGTAAGAGAATACAGAAAATCGTATCGACAAGAAATTTCCCGTGCTAAGACAGCAGCACATGACAATTACATTAACAATGCATCCAACCGACAAACTGCCATGTGGCATGTCATAAGGGGAAATCAGCCCAATGGTGTCTCAAGATCTTCAGAGACCTTAACTGCTGAAAATTTTAACGATTTTTTTGTTAGTGTGGCAGCTAGGGTTATAAATGATCTACCACCCCCGGTTAATCACTTTTCCGACTACTTAAACAATGTTCTACCAAATCCCGCCTTTAACTTTAAAGAAATATCATTTAATGACACAAGAGAAATAATTACAAATATGAAAAACAATAAAAGTAAGGATTGTTATGGCATAGACGTAAGAATCATTAAAACCTTAAAAAATCTTATAGTCTACCCATTGACTAAGCTTATTAATCAAGCTATTGTTCTCTCTAAATTTCCATCGGTACTAAAAAAGCTAAAACCATTCCCATATACAAGAATAAAGGCTCTGTTGATGATTGCTCAAATTATCGTCCAATCTCGTTGCTGCCAATTTTATCAAAAGTCTTTGAGTCCGCGTTAAAGATTCAAATCACTGAGCACTTTAAAAGGAATAAAATTTTTTCTCATCACCAGTTTGGCTTCCGTAACATGAGAACAACTACCCTTGCCTTGATTGTCTTGTGGGTCATATTCTGGATAGCTCTGAGGTGGGACATGACACACACGCTTCCTGCCTGGATCTAACCAAGGCGTTTGATTGTATATCGCATAGCATCCTACTTAAGAAGCTCTCGTTTTACGGTTTTGAGTTGGGTAGTGTAGAACTGCTCAACTCATATCTCTCGGATCGTACACAATTTGTCTCATACAATCGGAGTAGCTCTAGGAGCCAAGAGATTCATTATGGAGTACCCCAAGGTTCAGTCCTGGGACCCGTCCTCTTTTTGATATACATAAATGACCTGGCAAATATCCAAAGCAACGGCAATCTCATCCTATTCGCCGATGACACAACAACTTTTGAGGGATATCACCCCTCTCGTATTGATGAGTCGCAGATCGTTGCTACAATGACCAACATTAAAGACTGGTTTCTGGCAAATAGACTATGTATGAATGGGAAAAAACTCAAACTATTAATTTTAGCCTGAGGCGGGAGCATGCTGACCACCATTTGCTGGCTGACTACGTGAAAGAAATAAACTTTCTCAGCGTCTGTTTGAATGATACATTATCGTGGGAAGGCCATGTCGTTCGGCTTAGTAAAAGATTGTCAAAATCCATATATTTGATTCGGAATCTGTCAATGTGTGTGTCTTTGAGCACACTTCTTTTGGCTTACCATGGTTACTTTGGGTCAAACATGTCCTATGCGATTCTGATGTGGGGTCATTCCAGCGATTCAAGTAAAATATTCAAACTACAACGTAAATGTATCCGAATAATTTCAGGGTTGGGATAGCGCGAGGACTGCCGACAGAGTTTCATTCGCCTCGGCATAATGACCCTTCAATGCGTCTATGTCTTACAGTGTCTTATGTACATTAAACAAAATATACAAGACTTCAAATCGCTCACTGACATTCACACGTATCACACCAGAAACAACTCAAACCTAGTTCCAAATCATATCCGCCTTGCTAGGGCTAGGAGTGGCACCAACTTCTATGGCATAAAATTCTTTAATTGACTGCCGCATGATATTAGAACATTGGATGAAAAAAAGTTGAAGTCAGTGATAAAGAGTCATTTAGTACAGAATACCTTTTATTCAATTGAGGAGTATCTGCAGAGTCCCTTTTGCTTCACTAAATCCTAAATTTTATTCTAATTTTAAATTTGTGTTATGTATTTACATGTATTTTATTCTATTGAACTATTAGTATTATTATTGTTTTATTGAATAACTTGTTGCTAAGTCAGTTACATTTATTATATGTTGTTTATTGTGATATTATGTTATTTCGCATAAATCTGTAAACATATGTATATATTGCATGTTTTACCTATTTTTTATGACTTGTAAAAATACTTTGTCAAAAGTGTAATTTTACTAATAAAATTCTATTCTATTCTATTCTATTCTATTCACACCAAGGCTATCAGCAATGGTGTCCTCTTCAATGTTACTAAGGATGGTCAAATGTCCAACATGTTTGGTATGCATTCCATGGACCCTTCGAAGAAGCGATATCCGAGGCACATTGAATTATTTGGCGGCTGCCTTTTGAGACATCCCCTCCCTAACTGCGTCAATGGCTTTTGCATATTCCTGCTCGTAAAGTCGGCAGAGGGTTTTGACTCTGGGGTTCTTCGACCATTTTTCACGTTAGTTTATAACCTGTAACAAAGAAAATCACAAAGGAGAACATTTATACGTATATTTATCAATGTAAGTTACGAAAAAAAATTATCATGTCATGCTCCAGTAGCCCCGCCGTGTGCAACTAGCCCCGTTTTACGGTACTGAAAATAAGCAACATTTATTAAGCAAAATAATCTAAATTGATCTCATGGCAAGGATAATATCAATAAAGTAAAGTATATGTGCCTTTCCGGCAAGTGCGTATGGGAACACGAATTGAGCTCAGTTCGATGTCAGTGATAAGGCGAAAAATTAAACTTGAAAATAGAAGTTATCCGAAACATATTACTGGCATGAGGCTTACAGCCAATTACAGTAAAAACTTATTGTTAAAGTAGATATGTGTAATAAACAAGTAAATCAGATAATCCCGAAAGCATTTATCAAGAAATTTACTAACTAGATTGGTAATAAGGAAAGTCAATATTAAATAATCGACAAAGATAATAAATGGCTTAAAGACACCAACAATAATTTGAATAACTGAATAAACTAAAACAGTAAGACTATATACGACAAAGAAAGCAAACGACCTACAGTCGTTTAACAGTAACTGCATTATCCAAAATGAAATATAACGATAAAATATACGATAAAAAAGTATGGATTCTACTTGTATCTTACAGACACTGCCGCGTTTCCTGCGAAGCTATGTCTTCACCATGTGGTCGTATTACCTTGACGCTAAATGACACCGGGAACTCGCTAGGTCGGCATAGAAAATCGCTGACACGCGTCAGCCCCAAAGGGAGATAATTCTATCCCACAGGAGGACCCTAGTTAAATGATAAACTCTTTTAATCATCTAAAATAGAACCATTCGTGTTCAGCATACCTTTGAAAAATATAGGGTTGGTCCAAAATAACAACGATAATTTTAGATACTCAAAAATGGCCCGCTCGCTTTGAGAGTCCAGACGAGAAGGCCTACCAATTCCCCCAAAAAAAATAATATATACCACATCTCAACCAAGTGGCACTCCAAACGGGTTAAGTAGGCATGGACTGGTCGATTCGTGTTGCCGATACTTTCGCTACCATACTTCCGAGGACAATCCACCAGTATCGAGGACTGCTGTTCCGAGTCGCTCGTAGGATGACTCCGTTTGAAGAGCCCTTTTGACAGATATGGTATATATTCCTTTGGCGGGGATTGATGAGCTCTTCTCGTCTGGACATTCAAGGCGAGCAGACAGTTTGAGTATCTAAGATTATCGTTGTTATTTTTGAGCATCATAAATACCTCCTGATTGTGTCATTGAATTAATTGGCAAATGTATGTATGTATGTATTTTTTGAAATTACCGGCTATATTGCTTAAAAACGACGTCTGACGCACAGTGTGGTTACCTTTTCTATAAAAAAAGGTTTGTACATGTTAGTGTATCTATATGGGATGGTTAAAATTACTTATACTAGGTTCCACCTTGGGGACGGAATTTCCTCCCTTGGGGCTGGCGTCCGTTAGCGACCTTTTCTAGGCTGACCTAGAGAGCTCCCGGTTCCACTTCGCCGGATAGGGGCCATCAGTTGTCAAGGTAATACCACCACTCGGTGGAGACGTAGCTTCGCAGGAAACGCCGGTGGATCCATGTCTTCAAATTTACTAGGTACAAACAGGATCTATATTTCTAAAATTAGGTAATGACCTTTTATTATCTCGATTATCGTTATTTACCGTTTGGCTTAATTAAATTACCGTTAAACCACTGTAGATCGTCTGCTTACATATATCGTAACTATTATCGTTATTTATCATTTTGATTAATGAATTTACTGTTAAATGACGGTAGGTCGTCTGCTTACATATATCGTAACTATTATCGTTATAGCCTCACTGTTTAGAATATACGGGGTGTTGATGATGTGTGATATAATGAACACTTTATTATGTAATACCTGCTAGTGTATGACTGCATATGCGTATTACTATAAACAACAGCACAAATAAACACTTTTTGATACATTTGGAGGGACAGATTAATGCAGTATTAATTTGGTCATTATCATAATTGTGTTAAAGATACTTATTAGCCTATCTGATATTGTCTCGAGTAGAGAATTCATTTTGCTAATGTTATGATAATCAAATGATTTATTTTTACTGTAATTGGTTGTAAGCCTCATAGCAGTAATTTGTTTCACATCACTGCAATTTGCCACTTTAATTTTTCATCTTGATACCGGATCGAACTGAGCTCACTTCGTTTTACCCCTAGAACTTACTGGCTATATATATACATATTTACTTCACGGGTTATCTTACTGAATCAGTATATTTTTAGTGACTGTTTATTGGTCTAATAATATTATCATTTCAAGGGATCGATTTAGAGTAAAGTTAGTTTAGTAATTTCTCGTCGTGTTCAATGAGAGCTTTTACTAACCTCTCACTGAAGATTGCCATACCTTTGAAATTGACATGCGATTTTGCGTGTGGCGGTCATTTTTCCGGGGAATTCTTAGAGGACTCATAAAAAGCTTTAAAACGACACTGGAAGTAGTCAAGATGAATATTCAGGAAGTCTTTGCGTTGCCTGGGTACAAGATGCTGCTACACTATCTGATCACAACCATATATCGATTTATAATATGATCGATCCTCTCAAGCATCATTTACGTAAAAATATAGTCTTCATGCAAGGGTTTAGAGACAAAAACATTTTTTAATTAGAGTTAAGTACAAGCTTGTATCAATTTGGTATTACGCCTGCTTCTCGGAGGAATGCTCGACACATTGGTATATACTAATTTAAAATACAGTTCTTCATAGGATGCGGAATTCAACTTGGGTGTGTCCGAAGTGGTAGTTTATATCTAAATGTAACATATTTTTCAGTGATCGTTACCGTAACATTGCGGCAGTAGCCTGATGATAATTCAGGTAGTAGTGAGTCGAAATTAGTATTCGTGTAACTAATCTGCAGTATCATAACGGTTCTTAATTTTCGTCTTGATGGTTATGAAATGTTCATATGCAACTACTGACATGAGTTGTTTTAGACTTATTTTCTCGTTCTGTGTCCGTTACCTTTTGTGATCACGGAAGAGGTGGTTATATACTTCACCCATGATATTGGACTATCATTTAGGGGAAATGTATTATATAAAATTAATTTATTAAAATATGCGGAGAATATGATTTATAGGAGCCTACCCTAACTGAAGAGGTTCTTGCAAATAGTAAAAAAATCATGGATACCTAGAAACAAAAATAATAAAATGAAAAATGGAGGTAACAATATGTAGGGAAATGCTTGTGAAACCGGTGAGAGTAGCAACAAAATCAGAGTTGTTTGATATGAAGAATCGCAAGAACCAGCATAAATGTAATAAAAGACTGAGAAATCCCACCACTAAAGGTTAACAAAGTCAGTCTGGACCAACAAAATTGTGCAATGCTGGTCAGCTAGCGCATACAGCCAAGAAATGTTCCAGAAGTTTCCAAACAAAGCTCTGTGGATCACTGGCGCCCCATGGTATGTTTATTAAGAAATAAAAACGCCTTAAAAATGCGAATTTGCTAGACTAAACATGCAATTCCGAAATATGTAACATTGGTTTTATCAGATAAATATCCTGAAATGTTGACGTTTTTACCATCAGCAAATCATTCAAAAAAGTATGAAGCAAGTACAAACACGGTTAAATAATTTCATCTTTTTAGGTATATTTCTGAACATGATTTATTATACCTCTTATCGGAAGATTTAAGAGACCGTTTTATAAATATGAAAATATTATATTAGTCCAATTAGTAACGATCTCCAACTGTCAGAAATGTTATTTATTAGTGCTATTTTGGTTTTATATCGATGCATTTTAAGTGGATTGTTGGCTCTGACTAGAATATTTTAGAGTTACATGGAAATTGCTTTAATAAATTTAATAAAATATGAAAATCCCCAATAAAATATTTTGTTTTGCAGTGATTTTAAATGCGTATATGCTCATTATATAAAATATAAGTTAGTATATTAGAATTAAAAACTTCAACTTCATATAGAGGAAGATGGGTTAAAGAGGCCACCTTAATAAAAAAAATCGAATTAATAACTCATAAAGGATTTTAGATGGTGAGATGTTTCCTTTCATAATTTGGCTGTAAATTTCCCATGAACCAAGTGATTCTAGAAGAGTGCTATGAAATAATATAGAAAAAATGAGTTATTGCTTTGTATTCTCTGTACCCGATATACTTTATTTTACTATACTTTTCGTGTCCGGTTCAGATCCTCATTTTCCAATAATTAGCGGCCGCGATGGCCTTGCCATTTCTAAGAAACAAGTCCTCCATCCTGCAGAGCTTCTCAAGCATAGGGCAGACCAAAAGAGGATTCGGATGCTGAATTGTACCACAGTCGCATCCCATGTCCTCGTTGTCCGGGAGGCGATTTTACTAAATATACATAACGCCAGCACAAGACACGCCTACCGTAATACGTCAGCTTTAAAAATCTCCGATATACTCGGCGCCAGCACATCGCACTAAATATACTGCGCTCCAGCACAGGTGGAAGCAGATGTATAGAAGTTTGGCTCAAGTGAGAATGCGTATTTTGGTGTGTTTATTTTTTTTTGGGTTAGTTAGTTTTTTGACATGCATTAATAATAATAATAATAATAATAATAATAATCTTTATTGATGATTGTTCATGCCTTAAGCATTTTCACAAGTCACTTACAGTTTAGAAAAATGCAAATAATACAGTCAATACAGACAACATTCAGATTATATATAATAAGTCACAGGTTAAATTCATATAAAAAAAACACAAATTACAGTACACAAATACATCGCAAAACACTACACATGTGACAAAAAAAACATTGAAGAATTACAATTTATTATACTCTATATCTCCTAATACCCAGGCCAAGCTAGGGAACATTCTCTTCAAAAAATTATACCAGATCAGCAAAATTATTTTGAAGGAATTCTTCAGTGCTATAAAAGGCTTTTCTTTGTAAATATTTTTTCAGTTTTAATTTAAATGAATTTCGGTTTAAACTTTTTATTGTAACGGGTAATAGATTCAAAAATTTTACACCGTGGTGGTTTCGGCCATCCCTAGCTCTGGCAGTCCTTGTATAAGCCAAACTAAGGCAATCTCTGGCCCTGGTATTGTAATCATGATAGTCCCCATTGTAGGTGTAGTTATCGGCATTGTCTCTTACATACATGACACAGCCCAATATATAAACTGAGGGCAGTGTAAGGATACCAAAAGAGATGAAAGAGGCCCTACAGCAGTCTCGGTATCTTAGACCAGCCATGACCCGCACACAGCGCCTTTGAGCCGCAAAGATTCTTGAGGCATATGATGAATGACCCCAACACAGTATGGCATATGAAAGATGGGAGTGAAAATGGCCATAGTAGGCGTTAAGTAGGACACCTTGTGATACAATTTTGATAAGATTGCGCAGAATAAATATTTTTCTACTGAGAACATTTTCCAGATGGTCGATATGTTTTCCCATGTTAGTCCAGAGTCAAGATAAACGCTAAGGAATTTTACAGGACTAGTTTTGGTGTTAATGGGTCGTAATGAGAAGTCGATCATTTGAGTTTTTGCCTCATTGACACTGAGTTCATTAGACAAAAACCAATCGTTGATATCAGACTGTATCGCTGTAGTCTGCTGGTCAAGATCAATCAAATTATTAGCTTTTGTGACTGCTGTAGTGTCATCAGCAAATAGGACAAAATTAATGTTATTATGAACAGAACATAAAGGAATGTCGTTTATATAGAGAAGAAACAGAATTGGACCAAGGACAGACCCTTGAGGCACACCCATTGCAATATATTTTCTTCCCGATGTTGATCCGCCATAAGTCACGTACTGTAAACGGTTTGATAAGTATGATGTTATTAGCTTAATACTGTTAGTATCAAAATTATGGTTACGAAGTTTCTGTATCAGCAAATCATGAGAAACACAATCAAAAGCCTTTGTCAAATCGAAAAATGAGGCCTGTGAGTAGAGTTTATCCTCAAAACACGCCTGTATGTAAGTTACAAGATGGCCTATTGCTAGTGTGGTAGACATGCCTGAACGAAACCCAAACTGGGAGGGGTTGAAGAGACGCCGAGTCTCTAAACAGGAACAAATCTGTTTTTTTAATGTACTTTCAAATAATTTACCGAATACAGGAACTATCGATATTGGCCTGTAGTTGGTAACATCATCACAAGCTCCCTTTTTAAATACAGGTACAACTCGTGCCACCTTAATACAATCCGGAAAGATACCATCCCCTATACATTTATTTATTATTTTAGTCAATGGATAGATTATGATGTTTTGTACTGTCTTTATTATCTTTATATTAAAACCGAAACAGTTCTTACTGGGACTGTTTTTAATATTGGCTATTATATCTCTAAGATCAATATAAGTAACTTCATCGAAACTGAAACTTTCGTTGGTATTAATATTTATTGAATGTAAGTAACTCAAGGGATCAACGTTCGAAACAGGAAGATTCCTCTTCAAATTTCCGCCAATGTCAGAGAAGAAGTTATTAAAGTCGTTTGCGTTCAAGCAGTCAGAACTGGTATTATCTTTTACTGGATTATTATTTTTTATTATATCCCAGGCGGCTTTATTTTTATTTTTTGAATTGATTATATGTCTGTCGTTGGCTCGCCTTTTACTTTCTTGGATAAAATTATTATAACTTACACGGAATGACCTTAGAAAATCCGGCGGCACTAGGAATGGTGTAGAGTAGCTTAGCCTAGTTAAAAACTTCAATGTTTCCCTCATTTGTTTTACTTCATCTGAAAACCAGTGGATTTTATACGTTTTATTAAATTTGTTTGTACTGGTCATTTTCGTTTTTTCAGGGAATGCTATTTCACAAGCATCCACCATAATATCAATAAACATTTTAAACATTGCATCAGGAGTAATTGATTCATCATTAACGAATGACCAGTCCATAAGGCCAACTATCCGGTGTAAACATGATAGCTCCAGATCCGTGATAGGCCTATAAGCTACCCTAACCTTACACGCAGTATGAGGCTGAACAAACAATCTACAACTGAATGAAACCGCTAAGTGATCCGATAAGCATATGTCTATGATTTTATAAGCAAAATTTCCATTAATATTTGTAAAAACATTATCAATGCATGCATTTTTCCTAGTAGGCTGAAAAACCACCCTGGATAGTCCGTAGGACTCCAAAAGATTACACAAAGCCAATGATTCCACAGTGCCAGCCTGAAAATGCACATTAAAGTCCCCAGTAATTACAACTCCCGAATTTAATTGCAAAACATCCAATAACTCTGTCAGTTTGTTTAAAAATGTGTTTAAATCGCCCATAGGTGATCTGTAGACAGTTATAATCTGCATGGTATCATACAGAACTCCCGCAACCTCAAAATGGATCTCATCAGACATAGCCACCACATCAAAGGGCAATGGATAAGTATTTATTGTAGTTTTAGCAAATATGACAACACCACCATGCCTGCGGTCTGACCTGCCAAAACCTGATACATGTACGAAACCGCTCACATGGATACAGGTCAGCTCATCTGGTTGTAACCAGTGCTCGCTTATACACACAATATCGTGTTCATAGTTTAGTAAAAAAGTTTCTAACAAATGAGTTTTCTTTTTAAGAGATTGAATATTAAGATGGAGAATTTTTAGAAGAGTACTATCCCCAGTTCGCACCTCATTTCTATCCAAATGGCCATCGAGTGAGATATTTACATTATTTACAGTTAATTTATCCCTTATCCTAAAAAAACAGCATTCACATTTTCAGTACTATGGTTATTCGAAACCGTTGGGCTCCTGCAATTATCCAAATCATTGAACTGACGTGAAAGTAATAGTTCGGTGGAAATAAATTTTATTAATAATTTTTTCGCTGCGTAAGATGGTACACCATTTGAAGATCTTTCATACGAGTGCATAAAAAAGTCAAAAGTCAAAAATATATTTTTATGAGGACTATTACGAGACAATTGAAACATTTGATTATTCATTTCTAAAATAGAGCCATTAAGATTTTTATCACTTGCAAATGGTGGCCCAACCACTATTAGATTTGTTTTCCCTGCCAATGACAAGAGTTTATTATATTCGTCGGCTGATATATTGACTTGATTCTTGACATTTACAGTTCCAACAAAAAATATTATATAGTCACGACTAGTCATATTTCTGCTATACAAAAACGCTTGAGTCACATTATCATTAAATAAGGAAGTTTCAGTATATTGCGAGTTTATGTCATACCTACGCTGCGTATTGTGCTTCAAAAGATTTGCACAAACCTGGACTGCCGATCTATGACCAATAAGGACAATTTGTGGTGGCCGGCTTCCCTTAATATTACCGCTGCTCTGGATCATTTTTTGGTTTAACTCGTCGCGTAAGGCTGTAATTTCTTCCTGATTAATTTTATTTTTGGTTTCCAGCGTTCTTATTGTGTCAACCATATCCCTATTCATTTTATTAAGATCCTTAAATAGAGTTTTCAGATTATTATGCTCTTCAGTAAGCATGGAAATTTTGTCTTTCAGTTTTGTATTGATCGCCGTTGTGTTAGCAATCTCACTATTTAGCTTAGTTTTTTGTTCAATATTTATTGCTTCCAAAGCATCATCGGTAGGGTCTTGTGTTCTTTTTCTATCCCTTTTTGGCTGAACCTTCCTTTCCTTAAGCTCTTTTTTCAGTTTTTCAATTTGTTTTTTTTGCTCATTAATTAATTTCTGTGTTTGTTCTTCAGTTTTCTTAGTTGCCTCATATTTTTTTTGTTCTTCACCAAGTTTATTTTGTAGTGTTTTAATTCTTTTATGTTGCTCAGCAATTTCATCTTGAAACTGTTTCTCAACCTCAGTAGCATCTTCCACAAAAGTGATAGAATTTCTTTTCTCTTTTTGTAATAGTTTATTTTTTTCTAGGATTTCCGTTTGTAGCTCCTCGATCATTTGTCTCAGCTCCCCAATTAATTCAATCTCATTTTCACTAACTTCTGAGAGTGCATGTTCTTCGCATTTCTTACTGCAATAGATCCGGTAATCCTTTATATAAGTTACGTTCTTTTTTCTCTCAGTACAACTTCTATGTTGAATTGTTTTACATGAGATGCAGTAATAACAGGTCAGCTCCTTACCGTCATTGCAACATTTAAACCCGCCAATATTATTCTTACCCATGTCAATGTGATGTATGTATCCTTTAGTCTTATTTTTTTAAAATTAATTTATTTCACTTCTTTAGGCTGTATCCAAACAGTTTATTTTTTTCTTCTTTGACACACAAACACAAAATGTTCATTCACAGATGTCTTATCTTCTTGCACAAAAAAGTTGTAAAATATATCTTGAAGAATACATCGGAATGTAACAATAAGAGGCAGCAAAACGTATTGAAACAAATTTTGGTGTGCTTATCATTCAATTAATAGAATAAGATTAGAAACATTTTTCATTGTTTCTGTAAAAAGCAGAGAAGTAGAACTGTTTATTATTAACTCACTGCATAGCCAATTTTTTTTCACACACTTTGGTACTAAACACAAATTATTTTAACTACTTTGTCCGCGTCAATTGATAAAAATTATGAGAGCGATTTTATTGATGCTTTGTCTTGCTCTTTAAGTCTTTTGGGTTGGTTTTTGTTGGTTGCGTCCCGCAGCCAGCGAAGCGAGTGGAGAGCATTACATGAAGAGAAAATGTAAAAAAATTTGCATTTCGAAAATAGGTGAAAGATTATAATATACCTGACGTATTAGGATGGACGTGTCTTGTGCTAGCGTGAAGTTAATTTTGTAAAATCGCGTATACGTCAGGTATATTATAGTATTTTTCACCCATTTGGAAATGCAAAGAATTTTTAAATTTTTACTTCATGCAATGCTCTCCACTCGCTTCGCTGGCTGTGGGACGCAACCAACAAAAACTAACCCAAGCTAACCCAATGCAT
Organism: Pissodes strobi; assembly: GCA_016904865.1. NCBI lineage: Eukaryota > Metazoa > Arthropoda > Insecta > Coleoptera > Curculionidae > Pissodes > Pissodes strobi. The sequence continues at coordinate 78,186 of MU185124.1, forward strand.
GTCAAAAAACAAATTAACCCAAGAGAAAATAAATATCAAAAATTTTCAAGGGACGCGCGTCGAAACCATTGCCTCGCATTCTCACTTGAGTCAAACTTCTACACATCTGCTTTGTGCTAGCCAAGATGACACCAAGCCTTGTGCTGGAGCGCAGTATATTTAGTGCGATGTGCTGGCGCCGAGTATATCGGAGATTTTTTAAGCTGACGTATTACGGTGGGCGTGTCTTGTGCTGGTGTTAAGTATGTTTAGTAAAATCGCGTCCGGGAGTAGCCCCCATTTCGCCATATTCGTTTTGCATCGTGGAACTCCAACTGCCATTCGATTCAGAGTCCTCCACACAGGGTAAGAGCATTGGCTTCCGGAAGCAAGTTCCTCTTTTCCCATGTCTGCATTGTTCTGACCGAGTTCCTCCCTCCACCTCTTAACGCGATTTCCCTTCGGTGAACCGTCCAGTGCCTTGGTTCGAAAAAGATAACATTTTACTTCAAGCATCAAAGTTGTGGCACGTAATTTCAAAATATATAACAAAAAAAATACTTGTATTTCATAATATTAATATTTTCATCATGTTAAGGGTTAAAGCACCAGTCAGAATGACATAACCTGCTGAATAAATGTTTTCGTTCTGATATTATAGCAATTATTAATCCGTGGATGCTTCTTAGACAAATTAAAAAGGTATAGCGTCGTAGGATATAAATAATATGCTTTCAGTGATCTGAAAGTAATTTTAGATTAGGTGGCTAACCCAAACTAACCATAACTGGAGAACTTATATCTTCAACAATTCTTAAGTAAGGAGTTTCTTGTAGTGCTTTCTAAGCAGTTACGCTACTGATTGCTATTAAATTTGTCATTCTAGGTAAATTAATATGTTCATTACGATTTTAAATAAAGTCGTTTGACCGGCTTTTTCCAAATATTTATTTTAAAATGTAAATTACCTATAACGAGTAGAAACGATCTTTTCAAAGCAAATATTATCGAAACGTGGGCGGAACGAATATCCGTATGTGTATTTAGAATCATTTACGGCTATTTTACAGACGTTAGGCAAACGAACCTATCCGATGGCATATAATATGTGAAGACATGGCTCATAGAAGTTTGTGTTATTACAGATAAATTAAAAATTTTACAATGAAATAATTATCATATTAACCGCGGTCTTTCAGGTGCCAATCAACCAGTTAGTTTGCCAATGAAATATAAATCTTTTCAACAACAATTTTAATAAATTATTTCTCAAACTTCTGGAATAGATTTACGTGACCCTCGCAACATGGCCATAATAGCAACAGTCAAAACATAATATGTTAAAGTATTCCTTAACAAAAATTCGGGATAAGTCAAAGTTTATTTTTATTTTTGTTATTGAAGCAGGCCGACCCTAGATATACAAATTAACAAAGAAAACTTCTAAAAAATTCGCCGACAAAATTTGAATACACTCGGTACTATAAAATATCTTTCAAAACGCACTTTTACATGGAAACCTTCGAGAAGCAGGTAAGAGGGGGGCGTTGGGAATATGCTTCACACTTATTTACGTCTCTTCTTAATGTGTGGGTTCAGAATTTTAATAGTTTCTTGTGACACCCACACATCAAATGGGGATTTTTTCATGTAAAAAAGCCGCAGCAAGAACCAGAGCGCAGTCCTAAAAATCCACTCGCCAAAGCTTGAAACTGGTTTCCCCTTAAAATTTTCAAATTCATTCGTTTTTGCTATAGACTGGTCCAACTCCACTAGTCAACGCTGGAGACTGGTTTTCCTTTAAAATGTTCATATTATATTTTCAAATTCATTCATTTTAACTAGAGACTGGTCCAATTCCGCTCGCCAAAGCTTGAGACTGGTTTCCCATTCAAATTTCCACATATTCTGACGCACACTCTGTATAGTTTGCCAATTTTTCAAAAAATTGGGCATCTCAGTAATTTTCCTGAGCCAAATGAAATTAAGAACAAATCCTAAAACCCCATCAGCCATAGGCGCAACTCGCAGTGGAGTCGAGACGGCTTCCTTACAGATAAGTGAATTCTTTGGTTTCACTTAATTCTTTTACGATCTAATCGCTAGACATCATTTTAAGGGAGAGTCGAACTTTTAAACCTAATGCTTTAATGTGATCAGATTCTCGTAAATTGCGCGATTTTGATTAGGTTTAGGTCTGTGAGGAGATTGTGACCAAATATGTTCAAGTAAACTTTAACTCTCTTATCTCCTTAGTTTTGGTTTACTTTTAGAACGTCAGAGACCTACGCACGAAGTTCCAGCTTCTTTATGAGAATATGTTCTATTCACAATATGACATTTTAGTGATTAATGAAACCTGGTTAACTGTTGACATAAATAGTGCTGAGCTACAGATGTTCGGTTACAGCATATATCGAAGCGATGAATTCTCGGAAACAAGTTCCCCTTTCTCGTGGCGGTGGGGTGCTTATTGCGTTCCGTAAAATCCTAACCAGCACAGATTTGTCAGTTAGCAAAAACATTGAACATCTTTCCGCCACGGAGTGCACCTGAAAAATACATGGAGTTTACCGAGGCTGTCGATAGTGTGGCTGAGGAATATCCGGAGTATAATCTA
>MU185125.1:7724-17841 GCA_016904865.1 Pissodes strobi
GCAAAGGATTTATAGGGTGCATCCAATTAATTTAAAAAGAGAACAGCGAGAAAACGGGGAGAAGTTTTTTTAATCATTTTCGTACTTATGTCAGTTTCTTCCTTTGATGAACTGCACAACAAATTAGCGTCTTGTCCCACAAGACAGGCCTAGCCTCCACCAAGTTTATTAACTGCTCGGTGTCTAATTCAATGTTTTCCGTAATTTTCGTAACACGATGTAAACCCTTTCGCTTCTGTCGGATGACTGCCGGAGACAAAAAATCGGGTACGTGTATAAGCTCTAATTTGCTTTGGTACCCTTCGATGTGTCTAGCACCGGATATCCGGCGTCCGGCATCGGACGATGGTGAGGTTTCGTCCGATGTTTATCCAACACGTTTCCGGCTTCCGACTGTCGGACAAACGTGTGAAAGCTTTCATTTAATGTTACGTACCTCGATATCGGATATCCGATGCCGTCGTATTAAACCGAGTGCTAATCGGAGAGGTGTGAAAATTAGAAATAATCGGATATTCGACGTCGGATATCCGATGTCGGGCTCGTCTGAAACGGGGCTAAGTAAATAATCACGATAAGTAGAGATGTAATTTTTCAAAAATTTACTGTGCTATTTTATTAATCAAATTACTGTAAATATACGTCACATTCACTTTGTCTAAACACATTCTGTTCTAAAGTTATTCTGTGATATAAAAAGCAAGACAGTAAAGCAAGCCATAAATAACCCTTTTCTTCTAGGAAAGTTAAAAACTCAAGTAAATTAAATGAGAAAGTGTTGAATTACCAAAAGAATGTAATGAATATGTAATGTAAATGAAGGTATTAAATCAATAAAGTCCACTGCCCCAAGAAATAAATAATATAGAAAGCATTAAAATTAGAATCCACTACACCCATACAAAGTACGTATTTTATAAAATTAAGAAACTATAAGCCCATTTAATTAGGATTAAAAACAAATATTCTCAAAGCAAATGTGGATGTAAATTACTGGATTTTAACCGTAAAATTATGTGACTATATATGACGATGCCATTTATTTATCTGTGTCTAATTTTAAAATTGTATCAATATTCTAACTAATCCCCATGGAAATTGCATTATTGACAGAAAGGCGAATGAAAATTTTTAAATAAAAATGGTTAAATTAACAATTAAATATTGTCATTTTGTGGCTGTTATAGTTTTTCGTATAAAAATAAAGAAATAATCACGAGACCGAGAGGCGTCAACATTTGTTAATCACACAAGGATTGTCAACTTAAAAAAAATAAATAAATAATTTAGTCTAAAACAGAGCAAAAATAGCTTACGCACTCCCCTGGGACTTAAAAAAAACATATTGTTGTAGCTTGGATATACACTTTATATCTCGCAGACATATTTATGTTTATAGAATTTTTTAATCTTTTAATAGTTACTATTGCGTGCGTCCCGATTCTTTTTCTTATTTATTTATTCTGAAAATTGTTGACATTTTGTTTGTTAAGAAAGGTAAAATTCATAGGATATTCAAACACTAACAAAACTGCGCAATTCCGCCCTAGATACTACCTTTTAATAATTTATTTTTAGGATTAGTCGTGCTTCATTTGAGAACTTTCCAAGTCGAAGGCAGGTTCACACATCGAATAATTTGTCCTACTTTTTATTTCACAACAATGTATGAACGGCTAGGCGATGCGTTGATACGTAATAGTTCAGTGTAAATATGACATCATATACCTGCGTTTATTTTCCTTAAAATTATTTGTTAAGTTTGCCGAGTAGAAAAATGATTGGGCTATATCTTAGCATAGCCGATTGCCCTGAATTCGATTAAACTCCATGTGTTTAGTCGGTGCAATCGGTTATAAAAAATTTTACTGCGGTACGTAGCGCTTCTTACATGGACACAATGAAGTTTTGGATTTACTATGTATAATAATGTCATCCGTTACCTTATTTAAGGTTAATAATTTTTGACGTTTTGAATAAATGGGCATATTTTGTAAATGCGAAATGCTATGTAGGAAAGGGTATTTACATAGTAGGTCCATCCTTACCAGAAATGCATATATTAATTTACCTTCGGCCATTTAAAAATTGTTAAAAAATTGTTAAATAATTAATAAAAGTTCACTGACCTGCATCTCCGTTAATTTCACTTTCAACGCCCATCATCATCCCGTCCATTCTTCCGATAAAATTTCGTATCAACTGTTTGTCTCGTGCATTTCTAAAAAGTGTCTTTTTCGTATTTTCTCTAAAAGAACTAAAGAGTCGCTCAAAAGGGAGCGCTCTTTCTCACGCCACTGACAAGTTTTTCGGTTGTCTAACAACGACGGGCCAAATTTCTTGCATTTCCATGGTAATTGATGATAGATCGATAGCCCGAGCTGGAAAATGTATCGAATTGGGGGGCTTCGATCGATACCCTGGAACAATAGACTTAACGGAGAACCTGAAAGAATGAAAGCTTATGTTATTGAGGGGGCGTACGCCTGTAAAACATTACATAGAGCAAGTAAAGGCGAAAAAATAGATATGGAAGTTCCGAGAAAAAAACTAATATAAAAGTTCCAATAACTTGTTAAATATCCTCGTACTTGAGGCACAAAATCAGGCTAATTATTTTATAAAGCTTTTTTTAAATACAAATTTTCTTTGGCCCTTCTGGTCGAAGTTCTGATGTGTATGTACTGGCGTTACTGGCGGATCAGATACTTGCACCCCGTGTATGTTTAATCAGTATATTGATCAGACTCGGTATTTCTGAGCACTCAGCGAAAAAGTATCCGATATTTTTTCGGTAAATTGCAATTCTGATACAGTTGCATTTGAAATTAGCAAGATACAGTGTAATTACAAGAAAAGTAGAGCGCTATTTAACAAAAAATAACAATGTCTTGTAATAGCTCTATTATTGTAGACGTAGCAGCGATGGAGGTATTATTAAATCTACCCCCATCTCCATGTAATAAAAGGCGAAGCCAAATCGGTCTGTTACAGACTAACACAATAAGAGGACACATCTCTGAAAACAATAAACTATACTGCGAGATTAAGGAGAATAAAATCCTAGGCATGCCCTCAGACCGCTCCACTCCGCAGTATAGCTGTGAAAAGACATTTTCAACACAAATACCACCGAGGGACCTATGGATAAAAGGTCCACCACATAAGGGCAGACATAGTCTTATATACATGGAATCAAAACTTGAGCTTCCCACCTTTCGGTATTAGTAATTTTTCCACCCACTATCCAAAAAAACGCCCTATCCAACTCCGTTTCACCCAGGGTCCGCACCTGTCCTGCGATCCGAAGACCACAGGGCAGGTACGGACACCGATAACGGGGAAAAAGACTGTCTTTTATTTCACCCTCTTTTATTCCCAATAAACCTTACCTCTAATACATAACTTCTTATCCTAAGTTATAATCTACCCACAACCATAAAGCCTCTTCCATTACATAATTATGATCTCTAACCTAACTTAATTCTACCCACCACCTCACATCCCCACCACCCACTTACATTTTTGCCTAATATCCAATCTGAACATTTCGTGAGTGCATTGGTCACATCTCCGTGTCTTTTGTTAGTGCGCAGCCCCATTCGTTAATAACCTCAACACCTTCACTTGAAATCCCCCCCCCCTCCTCAAAATGATATTTCCTCATACTTTCCTTTCTCCATTTAGTCGATTTCTTTCATTCACCCTTTCTCTCAACATACACCTCTCTCTCACATGCACCCTATCCTCTCTCTCTATACCACATTCACACATCCCATTCGTGTCTCTTAATTTAAAGCGCCAAAGGTACTCTCCCATGTTGCCATGGCCAGTCACCAACTGGCTTGCTTTAAATGTCACACCTAGCCTCTCACATCCAACTTCCTTGCACACCTCATACAGCCCTTTCCCTTTCACACTCATATCCCACCTTTCTTGCCATCTCCTCATTGCTACCTCTTTCCTCGCTCTCTACATGTTCTTAAGACTTAATAAAATTCTTCCCATCGACATCCCCAAGTTCCCTTCCCTGCGTCCTGTCTTTCCCAGCCTCCCTATCTGCCACTTTCATATACCTCCTTACGTTCTACTCATCCATTCCACATTCACTCTGAACTCATTCATCTCCAATTCTCTCATTCTACATTGCACCCCTCTTACATTTATGCCGAGTCTTATAATTATAGAGTATTCTCACCACCATCTCTGAATCCGTAAAAATCCTGTAGTTACCTAACTCCTCTCCCCTTTCTATCTCATCGAACATATACTCAACTCCCAAAAGCTCTCCCTTCCAACACCATTCATAAACCTCTCATTTCCTGTCCTTGTCTCTCCATTAACCCTAACCCACAACCATCCTATACCTGTTACCCCCTCTTTCTCACTCTCACATACACTTTCACCTCTTCCTCACCAACATCTCCCTCACTCTTCTTGCTCAGTATTTCTGGTGGATATTCTCTTTCCCTTTCTCTCACTCCATTTTCATCCCCCTCGATTCTCATCCGCTCCCTAAACTCATACCTGACCCTCGCCTCTATATCCAGAGGACTCATCCTATTCATAACCTAAAGTCCCTCACTCGCCACTGTTCGTTGCGCTCTAGCCACAATCAGTCCAAACATACATTGCGTCGCATCCAGCTGCTTTTTCACTCTTGTATCATTCGCTCTTATGCCCCACACCTCACTCCCATACAAAATCGCTGGGCTTACCACCATATCATAAATCATCCTCGCTTTCCTTGTTCACTCCATGTTCATTCCTCGCTAACGCACACATTTTCATCGCCAATTCACCCGCTTTCATCCTCACCATCTTCGCATGCTCAATAAAATTTAGCTTCCTATCAATCCTCAAGCCCAGGAAATCCACATATTCTTGGCACTCAATCCTTTTCTCATCCATTCTGACAACCGGTTCCCTGATTTTCCCTCTTCTTTCAACAAACATAACCTCAGTCTTTCCCTCATTGTACTCAGCAAAACTTTCTCTCTCCCACTCCTTACACTCCGTCCATGTTCTCTCCCATTTTCTCTCTATTTCGCGCATTGACCTCCCCGGAATCACAATTACTTGGTCATCCGCGAAGGCCTGTCCTTTCACTCCCTCCTCTCTCTCTCTAGGTCAGACATCCTTCTCAGCCACCCTTCCATGCATAACAGCCACAGGGTCGGCCCCAGGTTTGACCCTTGTGGACATCCTCTCCCCGGTTGCCTTTCCGATTTCCCACTCATCGTCTTTCTTTCCACCAAAAAACTCCAACATATATCCCTCATTCGCTTCGGCATTTCCATTCTCTCCATTTCCCTATCAATCGTTGCCGGCCATGCCAAATTAAATGCATTCTTCAGGTCCAGGGTAACAATCATACTGTGCAGACCACTCTCCCTTGCTTCTCTTATCACTCGTAACATATGTTCAATCGCCTCAATCGTGTCCCTTCCTCCCCTGAACCCAAACTGACTCTCGCTGAACTTCAGCTCTCTCTCACACCAAGTTCTCAACTTTGCATTCAACACTCGAACCAACACTTTCCCTAAGGTGGGTAACAGGCTTATAGGCCGAAACCCTTCCTTTGCTTTTGGGAGCCAGCGAATTCTAGCAACCTTCCAAACCTTTGGGAAGTATCCCATTCCCCCCCTGTTATAGATCTTCAGTTACGATTCCCCAATGCCTTCCCAGATTGCTATCATTGCTTCGTTTGGAATCCTATGGTCCCCACAAGCCTGCATTTTCTTGAGGTCCGAAATTATACCTTCTACCTCCATTTTACCAATTTCGACATTGTATCTCACATCTCTGGCTAACTCCCTATAACTAGCCCTATCCACCATGTACCTAGTCCTCTCCCCTTCCTCCTGTGGTGTCAACTTCGGATGGTACATTTCCAGCAAGAATGCATCCTCCTCATCCTGGCTCGTTGCCTCTCTTCCCTCCTCATTTATCCCCGCTTTCTTGCCTTTGCATATCATTTTCTTTCTCAAAAAATCACACACTCTCTCCCACGATTCATTCTCAGATATTCTCACATGCTCTATCTTCTTATTCTTTACCAATTTCTTGTATTCATTCCTTTCGTTCAACCATACCCTCCTGCATTCCTCCCTCCGTGCCTGATCCCTCTCATTCTGATATTCCATCCTCACTCTCCTTATATTCCTCCTTGCCGCTGCCAACTCACCATCCCACCATTCTTTCTCGTTCCTTTCATTCTTACGTTTCCTTCTAACTACTCTCTTACACACAGCCATGTACTTGATTTGTAACCTCTCAGCCTCCCTCTCTATCTATTTCTCACTCGCCATTTCTCCACATTCATCGCCACTCAAATCCCATCTTGCCCGTTCGAAATCATACACCCATACTTCCTTCCCTACTTCTTTCATCCTAACATCCATCTTGAACCTAACGTAACGGTAGTTGAGGGTCTCCTCCTCCTCGACCACTCACTCTTTCACCCTTGCATTCCTAAGCATGGTTACATCCACCCAGCTTTCCTCTCTCATACCACTGAAGGTCGATAGGGAATCACTCTCATTCGCAATCGCCATTCGTTCTTGTATCGCCCACAATATCAACTCTTCCCCTCTAGCATCCGTCGCATTCCCTCCCCACGATTCATTCTTGCTCTTCAAATCGCCTCCAATCAGTATCGGTCCTTTTATCCCTTTTATTCCATCTTTCAACTCCCTTAATCTCATATTTGTTCTTCCTCCCGGTTCGTCATATATACTAATAACACATACTTCCTCATTTATCCCTTCTATCATGACACCCACCACATTCTTACTGATCAGGCCTGACACATACCTTGCCCTCACATTGTCCTTCACCCACACCTCCACTTTCGCTTCTTTGTCGCATCCATATCTAACATACCCTTCCCAATCTCTCACCCTGGCATACGGTTCTTGCAGTAAAGGCTGGTATACAAACGGCTCGAAAACCGACCAAGGAAAGGAGCCGGAATCTACGAACCAAGGACAGAGACCAAAATCTCGATACCGGGGTACACCCGCCACAGTATTTCAGGCAGGAATTACAGCTATCATCCTCTGTATAGAGGAAATGATTAGGAGGAAGATGAGCAACAAGACAGTCGTTATCTAGTCCTATAGACAAGCAGCAATCAAAGCAGTATCTTCCAATATAGTAACATCAAAGTTAGTATTGGACTGTATAAATCTGTTGGCTTAATAGAAAAGTGACCTTGGCAAGGGTGCCAGGACACAAAGGACTTGGAAGCAACGAAATGACCGACGAATTAGCCCGAGAGGACTCGTCCCAGCCACTAACAGGACCAGAACAATTTTGCGGAGTCGCAAGGCCCATAGCCAAGACATCCATTCAAAAAGAAGCGTCCCAGAGTTGGTGGTTTAATCTACCGAGACATAGACATACCAAAGATTTCATCAGCGAACCTTCGGCAAAATGAACAGCAGACTTGTTAAGTTATAGTCGGAAGTCAATAAGAATCATAGTGGGACTACTAATAGGACACTGCCGACTAAAGAGACATATGAGTCTGATAGGCCTGGCGGATGAATCCCTGTGTAGGTTCTGCCAGGAATATAGAATGAAAATAAGAAAACTGCCTACACAAACTACATCATGTCGACTTCAAGTAGTGTGGTCAGGACTTTATGGGAGGTTGTTAACCTGTTCAGGGGTGTTGCCATAAATGCAGAGGGTGAGCAAAGTCTTAAGGCTGATGACTTTAATAAAATTTTTGCTGGCATCGTGGACGAGTTTCTGACTCAGATTCCAGAGAGTCATCGGGAGCCAGGGGACTATCTACAAACACCAGATATCAACACACCCAGCTTTGCTTTTAGAGAAGTTACTTTCATAGATGTAAGAGATGCTATTGAATCCTTAAAAAATAAACATAGTAGGGATATGTATGATATGAATGTCCCCCTCCTAAAGTCACTTAGGAATGTCTTGTTGGATCCTTTGACAAAGTTGCTCAACCTGAGTATTAAAAGCAGTACGTTTCCTTGCCTTAAGAATGCTAAAGTGGTACCGATATATAAAAAGGGTGGCAGGTCTAACCCTAATAATTACCGTCCCATATCCTTAGTACCTGTCTTGTATAAGGTCTTTGAAATTCTTCTAAAAAACCAACTGTATACTTTTCATTGACAGTCAGTTTGGATTCTTACCAAACAAGTCAACCACACTTGCCGTGCTGAACTTTCTTGAATATGTGGCGGAGGCGTTCGAGGGGGGACAGTATGTCAGTACTACATTCTGTAACCCCCCGAAGGCCTTCGACTGTGTGTCCCATGGGATTCTGCTGCAAAAGTTATCCCACTATGGTCTTGATGCTGGGAGTGTGCACTTGCTGCGAGCTTATCTTGGGGATAGGCAACAGAAAACTTTTTATAATGGCAGGATTTCTGAGAACTGGGCAGAGCTTGAGCATGGTGTGCGGCAGTGCTCTGTACCGGGTCCATTGCTCTCCTTTATATATATATATATATATATATATCAATGATATAAATAATGCATCTCCAGGTTCAGAAATTCTCTGTTTGCTGATGACACATCACTGATTGGGAGAGATGAAAATCAGGAGAGGCTGAGAGAACATATGGACTCGAAGTTGGATGATCTAAAGTGTTGGTTTCATGCGAACAAACTATTCATGAATGAATCGAAGACCATGAGTGTGACCTTGGGGCTGCGTAATATTGGGGTGATGGGATGACATGGGAGAATCCTGAGGGGGTGAGGTTCCTGGGAGTTTACTTGGATCCTAAGTTAACTTTTGAGTTCCATGTGGATCAAATGGCTCAGCGCCTTACTAAAGGTATATTTATTTTAAGAAATTTGGCTCGGGTACTTCAGGGAGGCTCACTGCTTCAGGCATATCATGGAGTTTTTCAGTCCACAGCGGTGTACGCCATCTTAACTTGGGGACACTCCGCCCACCTGAAACGTGTTTTCGCATTGCAGAGGAGGGCCATACGCATTGTTGCTGGGTTGGGATATCGAGATGATGTTAGACAGAGATTTGTTAATCTGAGAATCATGACAGTACCATGTAAATATATATTTGAAAATCTAATGTATTGTCACAAAAATCGTGAGTCATATCAGGCTAATGGTCTTTTCCACAACCATCAGACAAGGCAAGCTGATGATGTCAGGGTGGATTTTCACAGGTTGGGCAGATGACGGATATCCGTAAATTACTATTGCCCGGTGCTATACAACAAATTGCCCAGGCATGTGAGACTTCTCTCTGATATGAAATTTTGCAAAACTATCAAGGACCATTTGCTGACTAGCGCTTAATACAGTAATGAGGAATTCCTACAGTCGGAAAATGTGCTGTGAAAATATGTGCATGTTTTGATATTTTAGTAACTCTTGAGTACAGCCTTTCTAGAAGGTAGCTCTTGAGCATTTTATTGTTTTTATGACATAAGGAAGAATACTTTGTATTTGAGTACTCGAATAAATATTTTGAATTTGAATTTGAATTTGAAGGGGATGAGTCGGCAAAACACATTCTCTGCCACTGTGAAGGACTAATCCAGAAGCGTTAAGCTACACCATGGAGCCAGTGTCGCGACTTTGGAGTCTGATCAAGAACACACGGTCGGACACGATACAAGTACAAGGAGGGTTGCAATAGATCTTACACGTCGCAGTGACACAAAGGCGATGACGCCTCCTCCACACTGGTGACTGAACTGGTGTTTACTGGCGGACCAGATGCATGTACTCTCTGTCTGTAAGCGGACTCTGTTTAGAAGCGGACTAGATACTCGCATTCTCTTTATGTAGGCGGGCTCCGCTTACTGACGGATCAGATACTTGCACCCTATATGGGTTAGTCGGGTTCAGTTTACTGGCGGGCCAGATACTTGCATCCCGTGTATGTTTAAAGGTTGATCACACTATGTATTAGGTACTACAAACCTTTTTGTCATATAAAACATGAGCTGAAATTTGATAAATTTTGATGTATCCGGATTTAATGATGCAAATTTGCATTTTTCTATGTTCAAAAACACATCAAAATTTTTAATTTTCTACATACTTCAAGGTTGAATGTTGATAATGCTTATTCGATATAATGTAACTTGAAAAGCCAGAG
>MU185125.1:27645-74164 GCA_016904865.1 Pissodes strobi
GATGTGGAGTATCTATACGTCTAATAAATTAAACAAGAAAACTTATAAGCGATTACGCGAATGTAAAATCCTCGTTTAATAATATTGCTTCGCGAGTATTATCAAAACGTGCCAAGAAACAATTACCTTCTTAATTTTGTAGGGACTGCCAGACACAATTTAATTCATAAATCATTTATTGCGAGTGTGACTCAGTTTACGTTAACCGCTGCCAAATAATAAACATATTTTGTTGTCTAATCAAAAACGAGAATAATAATTTTTAATTTTCCATAAGGTAACGATTCATGCAAGAATATATGACAAGAATTGTCTGTCTCCTCTAATTCTGCTATTAAATATTAATTAAATTTCAAAATAAAAGTGCATGTAAGAGATATATTGATCACTATACACTGCAACACGTTTTTTTTCTTGAAGTTACAGTGAAAGTAAAGAGTTTGTTTTCAATTAAAAGGAAACCTAGCCCCGGAGAGTCGTGTTAGAGCGCCACCAGTTCTGTCCAACTAAACTGAAAAAGCTTCGCTGGTGTTGGGCAGGGTGGCTAGGCTGGCTTATTAAATCAAAAATTACTCAAACTTAACTTAACAAGAAAACACAATCTAAAAGTTCTTTTTTTTGAAAACACAGCAACAATTTACCGTAAAATTTGCAATTTTAAAGACCAAGGAATGTCGGAGAACTATTAAAGAAATTGATGAATAGAGTACAATATGAAGATTGTACGGAGACCAATCATGTTGTTAACGGTACTGTATACCTTACGACTAAATGCGCTAAATACTACAAACCGAAGTGATCACTTTGATGTTAACTAAGCTAATTACATCTAGGTATGCGTGCACCGATTTTAAATGTGGCAATAATAATATGTAGCAAAGAACGGCCACAATAATTAAATCAAATGACTCGATAAATTAATAAAAATAATAAAATTAGAATAAAACTTTTGAAAGCGTGTCGATGCTTGATTCATATTATAAAAAGTGAAAATTCAGAGCGGTTATATTACTCAATAAATGAATGAAAAGAATAAAATTATTGCAACTGTTTTAAAGCCGGTCAATGCTTGACTTATATTAAAAAGAGAAAAAATTCATAGCAATTAGATTAACTGGTCCGATAAACCAGTGAATAAATGAAAAAAAAATAATGAGCTATCTCAGAGCTTGGCGGTCAACGTTTGATGTATATTAAAAGAAGGAAAATTAAGAGGGATTATATTAAACGGATAAACAAACGAATTCACGAAAGATAAAGCTTTTTTTCTGTACGATACCCAAATCCGGTCGTCGAACACTGGTGGAGGCGCCGGGCACCTATCGATACTGCCACTCGATGGCCCCGTGAAAACTAGCCGAGACTCGATAGCACGGTGTCAAGGTTGGCTGATAATTGAACTGTAGCCCACTAATGGAAGTTGTGGCCCGCTAGTAAAACTTCTAGCCTACTAGCTAAGTGGTAGCCTTGTAGCAAAGGTGGTAGCCTGATAGTGAAAGGGGGTAGCCTGCTGGTAAAACCCTGAAATAACCCAGTGCGCATTAGACAAAGCCCCCTTACTTTAATAAAAAAACCATAGCCAGCCCTTGCATAAATATATCTATTTATAAAACAAATTTCCCCAAAAAAAATATGGACTTGCAATGACCATCAGCAAATAAAAGGGATATTAAGGTACAGACAACTTGAGTAAAGAAAGATAGGTATGAATCACCCTTAAAAGAAAATATAAACTTCCCCATAAATTAAAGTTGCATTAAAATAAAAATTCGGAATTGATAAAATGGAGTAGATAAGATAACACATGGGACGCAAAGCAAATAGTGGACTATGCACAAAAAAGGTTAACACAGATAAAGCAATTAAATCATTAATTTGGGCAAAAAAAACTGTAGCAATAATTACCTTGATCGTGTGTGAGGGTTATGGGAAATTCGACAGTGTCGGTCTTATACGACGAACTTGGAAAGCCGCTAGAAATAAGGGAAAAAACCATTAGCGTCATGGCGTCATCCGCATGCTTCACAAGCAATAGGGGAAAAAATAATTCCAGAGAAAATGCTTACCTAGTACAGTATGTAGATCCCGAAAATCGGTCGTGTCAAAACACCAAGAGATACCACAGTATATCCCCAAGAAATCACCAACTAAATGTGGAGTCTCTGAGACTGCACTCACGGCAAACCTTTTTCTCGCCCTGAAAGGTAATCTTAGAAGAACTCTCGATTGGTTTCCGTCAATTTGCCTTTCTCCTTCTACGAGATCAAACGCTACATCAAATCTGCAAGTAGTGATGGGCTGAAACATGCCGAGTGATTCGATACAAGGAATAATTCTGAGATAACAAAAACAAACGACTTAGTTCTCATTTATTATGAAGGTAACATGACAGCGGAAGCCACAATTAAGGCATTGAAATCAAGTGATTCAAGAAATACCAGAGAATATTCCCTAACAAAACGGTAAACTTTTAAAAATTTAAATCGACAGCTGACATTTATAAGAAACAGTACATTCATATTACTCGGGACTAACAACCGAATGTTACAAAAAAGCAGCAGCCGGGTGCAAAGACAAAAGCAGAGGTTACAAAACGATCTATCGATCTCAGAAATCATCGGCCGGCAATTGGAGTTCAGCAACCAAGGGGTTCCCAAAAAGTTATGAAATATTCAAACCGACAATAAAATATGAATCGACGAGTTTAATGCAGCGTATTTGCAGGTTTTATTAACAGAATTCTGAAAAATATAAATCAGTTCGCTGGCCGTTCTACAGTAATGTAATATAAATCAAGCCAAGCTATCCTAACAGCAATGTGCTTCGCTTATCAACTAAAATAAAGACAGTCACAACGTGTCATAAATGCTAACACAACTGTATCGTTAACCCATACTTAGAATAGAGTTAATTTACATTAAGAAAGGCGGCAATTTCAAGCGAATTGTTAGCAAAACGAATCAATAAATTTATAATTAAAATAGAGCATCTTTTTTTCCTACATGTGGCATATAAATGAAATTTTAAAAATATTTGACACTGGAAAAATCGGACTGTTACAACAGGGTATAATATTACTTCTCTAATTAATTACGATAAAAAACAGCGAGTTGCATTCTCGTTATAATGATTTGACCATCTGCTTCGATAATATCCTTTTACATTAGTGTTCTTCGGAAAATATGAAGAGGGTCACACATTTGTTTGTCGTAGATTAAAGTAACAATTTAATATTAAGTGGGTTCCAGGAGCTTGAACTACAATTTTGTTTCAAGAACATACGTGTCAAGCTCAAGATTTTTACTTAAATAGTCTTACAATTTTATAAAATATATGACTTGTATGGGTGTAGCGGATTCTAACTCCAGTGCAACTGAACGTTGTTGATTAAATTATTTTTCCTTGCTGTCTTTTGCTTAACGTTGTTTTAGGGAGCATTTCTCAATGTTTATTTAGTAACTCAAACTTTCCCTCATTTAGTTTTTCTGAGAAGCGGAGAGAATCAGAGCTTTTAAAGTGTAGGAAGGGATGAAAGAGGAAAGTTTAAGTTCTTGGAGGGTTTGTTTAAATATTGATTAAATTTTATAATAAAGGCGCACGTAAGTATGATGTTATTATATATTGATCACAATACGCCGTATAATACGACTAATTAATTACCATAAAATCCAGCAGTTTGCATTCTCTTCGCGTTGTAGTGATTTGCTCATCTGTTTCGATAATATCCTTTAGCCTAGTGTCCTTCGGCAAAAGTGAAGGGGGTCACACATGTGTTGTTATATTCAATTCAAAGATGAAACTACTTGGCAGATCGTGTTTGCCATGTAGGTCGGTCAACACCAGTAATAGCTCAACCAGCACCGTCTGCAATCGAACCTATCTTTTCCCACTATCAAGTTCCGTATTGCTGTACCTGAATATGGAATTAAATCAAAATAGTAATAGTCCAAGTCGGAGTTGGACGCCACAAAGTTTACTTTTGTTGGCAAGCCCTATCGATATGTATTCAGACACAGTAAAAAAAACTTGAAAATAAAAGAAACTAAGTTCAAATTCAAATGTCAAATTAAGTAAACAATTACCTGACGAAGTCTAGGCTACCTGCTCGGTTACCATTCAAAATCTACATTCTCAAATACACCCTAAATAATACCAAGCATGTGAGGCCAATACTTTATTTTAAAATAGAAAAATAGAGCAAGCTCCTATAGCCTATTAAGTAAATTTACTATTTACAGTTATTGACTACTAGACACACCCTCTTGTCAACCTGATAGCCTAAATCGAAAATTTGAGAGGTGTCAAATAAAAGGTTATAAAATTTTGAAAGTTCGCTTCTCAAAACGCCCTGCTGCAACCTGCAACCTAGACGGTGATAGAAATACCGAATTTATCACATAGACTATACTAAGTTAATTTAACTCGGTTAGTATAGCCTTTCCAACAGCCCGAGTTGCAAGTTTCAACCAGAGAACGTATTCCTCAAACAGCAATATTTGAGATAGATCATGTCAAAGCCAAATTAAAAAGGTAATAAAATGAATAAACTTCCTCTTATGTACTAGAGATTATCCATAAATCTAGCACCCGTAAGAAGTAAATAATGTTTCTAAGCCGGTGTAGTAACACTTCACAAAATATATTTAATATATAAACTCTAGTGGATTATGATGTGTGCTATTACTTACTAAAGAAATTAATAAAGCGTTTTAGGAAAATGTCTGGGCACTAAATTCTGTTCAAATTTAAAAGTCTCTGCAAAGTCGTAAATATTTCTGCCACAATAGTTCTGTCTAACGTGATAGTAAACGAACCCCGGCAAGAATTATAAAAACAGTATGCTGTCTAAACACAGGCAATTCAATCCGAATTAAAGTTGATCATAAAACAACAAATTATATACCGATATCACAGGGTATAAGACAAGGGGATAGCTTAAGCCCATTTCTATTCAACCTGATTAGGGACGAGATCATTGAAGAGGTTAGTGGCTCAAGAATGGGGTATAGGATCAACAGAAAACCCATTAGCATAATTTGCTACGCCGATGACGCGACAATATTGGCAGAAACGGAGGACAATCTGCAAAGACAACTTCACAGATTCAATCAGGTCAACACACAATTTAATATGCAAAAGGTATGACATTTGCCAGGGAACCAACTAGATGTAAGCCGGTTATAAATAATGAAATGTAGAGCAAGTCACAACTTTTAGATACCTTGTAGCGGACATCTCTAGCTGCAACGAACCAACTAAAGATCTAAAATCCCAGATCAACAAAGCCTTGTTAACATCAGGTTATTTAAGAAACGTCATATGGAGCAACAAACATATGAGCATCGACAGTAAAGTTCGAATATACAAAACATGTCATTGTGTAAGACCAATACTCATCTATGGCATCGAGAGACGAGCAGACACAAACAAAACAAAATGTATGTTAAGAACTGCAGAGATGAAGACTCTAAGGTCAATAGCGGGAAAGACACTACGGGATAGAGTGAGGAGCGCAACAATAAGAGAGATCTGCAAGGTGGAAGATGTAATCAGATGGGGACGAAAGCATAGAAGCTACTGGCGGGACCTCGTAGAAATAATGGACCCCGAAAGAATAGCCAAGATTGTGCTAAATGAAAATCCAGCTGGTAAAAGGCTAATCGGAAAACCACCAAGAAGATGGAAAGACAGATGTCTGTATCACAAGAGAATCAACAACACTGACAAGCCTTCGAAATAATCAGACCAAAGGGTCTTTACAAAGAATAAGAAGAAGAGAAGAAGAAGAACTTCAATTTTGTTTCAAGAACATGCTTGTCAACATCATTAAATCAGCTCAAGATTTTTGCTTAAATGGTCTCACAATTTTATAAAATATATGCCTTGTATGGGAGTAGTGGATTCTAATTCCGTATACTTTTCCTGGAGTAAATGAACTTTGTTAATTAAACTGTTTGTCCTTGCTGCCTTTTGCTTGATTTAGTTTTTGGGAGCGTTTCTCAATGTTTATTTAGTAATTCAATCTTTCCTTTATTTAGTTGTCTTGAGTTTTTTTACTTTCCTAGCAGAAGCGGAGTGGATCAGAGCTTTTAAAGTGTAGTATTTTTGTGTCATTAGTCATTCCGTCAAGAATGGAGCAAAGTTTAAGGTCGTGGAGAGTTTGTTTAAATATTGATTACATTTAAAAATAAAGACACACGTCAGAATAATATCATTAGATATTGATCACAATACACGGTATAATACTATTTCTCTAATTAATTACGGTAATATCCAGAGATTTGCATTCTCATCTCATTGTAGTGATTTAAAAATCTGTTTCGATAATATCCTTTTGCCTTAGTGTCCTTCGGCAAAGGTATATAGAAGTAAAAATTTAGTATTACGTGGGTATTTCGTTTCAACAACATGCTTGTCAACAACATTAAATCAGCTCAAGATTTTTATTTAAATGGTCTCACAAGTTAAGCTTATAAATATATACCATGTATGGGTGTGGTCAATTCTGATTCCAATGAATTCCATATACTTTTCTTGACGCAACTGAACTTAGTTTAACTTTCCTAGCAGAACCCCGTGTGGGGTTGCTAGTCCCCCATCGGGCGCCTCCCCAGGTGGCGGATAGGGGAATGCCTCCCAGATATGAGTGGTATAGGGGAAATGAAACACCCGGGGCGGACCAAAACTAGCGAAGCGTCTGTTCCTCAGTTGAGAAGCGGCTTCAAACGACGTCTGACTCCATGTTAGGGGCGGTCGAGTTTTAGAAGGAAAACTGGAAACCCTTCAGAAGGCAATGGGAAACCACTGAAGTAATTTTCCCAAGAAAACTACATGGAAAGAGTTGAAAAGGAATGGCCCTCGGTCTCCGGCAAAAAGAGGGTGCTAAGAATCCCCGAAGTCAAAAATCACTTAAACTTAGGATCATGGAATGTATAGAGCCTATATGAGGCTGGAAAACTGAGGAATACCGTCAGGGAAATGCAAAGACTGAATCTGACAATATAGAGTGTATGTGAAACCGGATGGCCAGACTGTGGACAGTGTAATGGCGATGGAGCGACTTTTTACTACTCAGGCAACCAAGATAAATATTAGAGACACGGGGTTGGCATTATCGTGGATAAAAATATAAGTAAGAGTGTAACATGCTTTATACCTTACAGTGACAGGGGATATTGTTAAAAATCGAAGCAAGCCCAATAAACATAAACATCATCCAAGTATATGCTCCCACCCTAGTCAAACCCGAAGAGGAATCATTCTACGAGGACATCAAAAGACTGCTAAAATATGCCAAACCGCATGATCTGAACATCATTCAGGGAAATTTCAATGCTAAGGTGGGAAGGGGAGAAATAGTCGAAGGAATAGCTGGACCCTGGGGCCTAGGGGAAATAAATATCAGAGGAGACAGACTAATACAATTCTGCCAGGAAGACCAGTTTAAAATCACGAACACATGGTTCTCCTTGCCTCCAAGAATACTGTACACATGGAGAGCACCACGAGACACTCCTGAAAACATTGCTCTTAACCTGATTGACTTTATCCTAGTCAACAAGAGATTTAGCACAAGCGTTACAAAGACACAAACTTATCCCGGTGCAGATGATTCGATCATTGTCTTTTAGCGATAACCCTGAAACTGAAGATACCATTGGAGAAAATCAGCCTAAAAACACCTCCAGACAACAAGAGAAGAATGTCAGATCGGACCTCAGAAGCGAATTGAACAAGGAACTGAAACGAATAAAGAACAATAAGATGAAACAGCAACCACTGGAATTGTGGGAAACGGTTGAAAATTCCATAAAAAGGGTCGTGACCGAAAGGTTGGGATATCAGAAGAGACGTAGCAAAAGGAAATGCAGATGATGGACGAACGTAGACAAGACAAAAGTATTAATCACGGCGAATATAAGAGTTTGAACTCACTGATAAGGAGGGAATTAGAAAGGCCAAAAAAAAAATGGTTGGAGGAGGAATGCGACAGTATTGAATACTCGGGAGGAGCACAGAAAAATAAAGGAAGCCTTCGGCATATATAAAAAACGACCTCCAACAATACTTACAGATGACACAGTCAAGTTCATAATGGACGAAAAGGATAGGAAACGACTATGGGAAGAACACATTACAAATTTATTCGCTGATGACTCTCGTGGGGAACTAACAGACAACCAATTAAACACACCTTTATCCGGACCACCCATACTAAAGGAAGAAATAAGGAAAGCTTTAATGGAAGCAAAGGATCAGAAAGCCACAGGATCAGACGGAATACCGGCGGAGGTCTTGAAACTGATTGATGAGGAAAACATCGCTGTATTACATAAAGTCTTTAATCACATCTACGATACCGGGCACTTCTCCCAAAGTCCAATTTCATACCTCTACCCAAGAAAAATAGCGCCCGAAAATGCAAAGACCATAGACTAATAAGCCTGATGAACCATTCCTTAAAAATATTTCTCAAAATAATACACAGAAGAATAAAACACAAGTGTGAGAGAAATATCAGCCCCAATCAGTTTGGCTTCAAGTGGGGTATGGGAACACGTGAGGCGCTTTTCGGACTGATACAAAACTGTTGAGACGTTAACAAGGACAAATTTCTATGCTTCGTAGACTACGAGAAAGCATTCAATCGCGTTCAACATTCAAAACTCATGCAGATTCTGAGACAAACTGACATGGATGGCAGATATATAAGATGCATCGAAAACTTATACTGGTGGCAATCAGCAAGTATTACAACGCAAGATATTACTACTGAAGATATTGAAATTCGTAGAGGAGTTAGACAAGGATGCGTCTTAATCTATACTCCCAGACCATATTTACGGAAACTTTTGAAGACCAAGAACTGGGAGTGAAAGTAAATGGAATGCCAATCTCAAACATTCGATATGCAGATGACACTGTCCTTATTGCTAATGATGTTGAATAACTCCAACAGATGGGCACCAGTCTAAATAATAGCAGCAACAAATACGGGATAAACATAAACGACAAAAAAACAAATTTATGATAATCAGCAGGAAAAACCAATTATATGCAAATGCTGCAATTCATATAAATAATCAAAATATAGAAAGAGTAACACAGAAATATCTGGGAAGCTGGCTACACACGGACTGGAATTCGGAGAAAGATACACAATTGACACGGCTCGTACGGCGTTCATGAAATATGAAAAAAAAATTTGAAGTCAAGACATACATATATCCCTTCGAGTCCGATATGCGAAGTGCTATGTCTGGTCGGTACTTCTGTATGGAGTGGAATCGAGGACTATGAAGGCAAACATGATCAATAAAGTGGAGGCCTTCGAGATGTGGACTTACCGACGCCTACTGAGAGGGTAACAAATGAAGAAATATTGAGAAGAGTTCATAAGAACAGAGAATTGTTTACAAGTATTAAACGAAGAAAAACGGCTTACCTTGGTCACACCTTCAGACACGACAGATACCAGTTGCTACAACTGATTCTGGAGGGAATGATAGAAAGTAGAAGGGGAATTGGGAGAAAACAGATGTCATGGACAAGAAACATCAGACAGTGGACCGGACTAAGGACGATAGAAGAGCTTGTCAGCGTGGTAAGAGACAGAATTCTATTCCAACATGTAGTCGCCAACATCCATTGAGTGGATAGACAGCTTGATTGATTGATTGAGCAGAACCGGAGTGGGATAGAGCTTTTAAAGCGAAGAAAGGGATGAAAACCACCACGAAAACATTTCCGCGATAAATTGTTTTGGGACAATTAGCCCTTCCTTATTTCGTAAATGCTGGGTTAGTTAGTAGGTGGGTGAAAGTTATTTGTGAACATATATCTCCATAAATGCCGTATTATTTCGGTTTTAGTTGATTTTCTCTAATGTAGCTTTTCGTTTTTTAATTACTTTGTTTGTGACTCACATTTCAGGAATCGTGTCAATTGACATCTTGATTTGATATTTTGCTTTGCGCCTGTCATAAACAGCGCTCTAGTAATGTGTGTTAGCTTAAGCTAGCTGCTACCTCTATTTGGGCGGAGCCTTGGCATGTAATTAATCAGTATAGGAGCTAATTGGGAAGCACGTTTAAGTGAAATATTGTCACGAATAGTTTAGGGGGTAGCATGTTTCTTAAAGAATAACTTCTCAGAGAAGAGCCGCGTCGCGATTAGTACAATGACGGGGTCTCAATGCTTCCTTTAATCTACCACTGGATGTCCTACTCGTGAGGACACACCTTGTTTAGCGTGCCGGGGGGTAACTGAGGTAGACCGGGACCGAGTTACGTGGGGTAAGAAGAGATGATAAAATAAGCACGTTTAGTTTATAACAATAACAATGTATTAACGATAAAACTTTAACAATAATTTTTTGGTTAGAGAAAATACCCGATTACTACGGTGCGCATGATTTCTCGATTTGAGGTACTGTTTATAGGTCTTTGTTTACTGTCTCATAATTTATAGTTTTTCTTAAGAGTTGGGTTTTATTTAAGAGCACTAAAAGATTTCACTAAACTTTTTAACTGACTATTTAGACACTTGTCTTTCTCAACACTGTGACAAACTTCTTGTCAGGACTTTACTATGTAGGTTGTGAAACCCCATGTCCTAGCAGTCGTCAAGTGGCTAACCGGTATCAGGCTTGGAAGGAATGGACTAGAACCTAAAGCAGCCGTATGGCTAACTTTAAGAGCGGATAGAACCCAGAAGGCAGTCGTCTAATGGCTAACCTTGGGAGCTGGAGGTGAGACCAAAGTCTTAAGAATTTAGGGTTTGTTAGCGTATTTACACTAAAAAAGTGATGATCATGGCATGATTAAGGTTGAAAGTCGTTCCCGTTGATTGCTCGCGTTGTTTATAGTTTGCCTCTAATGTTTATATAACAATCTCCAAGTTCAAGTTCAAACTTACGACAGGGTGATATTTGTTTAGTAGCTTATGCATTTTAGTAGATTACAATATTAGAAAAATAATTAAGTAATTATTCTTTTTCTGATCAGGGTATTTATTTAAAATAAATAGGATTGGTCAGGTTCAAATATTTAGTGATTGGTTCAAATATTGACAAGAAAGTTTTCTTATGTTATTTTGCAAATGCTGGGTTAGTTAGCAGGTTGGCTAAAGTTATTTGTGAACATATATCGCCATAAATGTCGTATTATTTCGGTTTAAGTTGATTTTCTATAATGTAGCATTATTTTTTTCAATTACTACCATCAGGAATATGTGACCTAATTCCATTGGGTTGATAATATCCTTATCAACTTTCCAACCTAAGTTGTATAGTCACAACCCTCCAAAAAAGCCTTCGATTTAAACGAAATTATTTTAAATATGTTACTTAATTAGCTATTTCGGAAAACTATATTTTAACAAGGCAATTAAAGCGCGTCAAAACGATCGACCATTTGTTTCATATCATGTTGTTATTCCGACCTCGCGTAAATACGTCTAGGAATAAAACCGTTATTTATAACGTTGACCTCTCCAACGGATTTATAAAAATTGAGTATTGGTCGTACTTATAAATCATCGCCAAGAAAAAATATTCGGATGCTCGATTAAGAAAGGAAAAGGTAGCACCACCGAGACATTGACTTAAAATAGATCCCGATATTTTTTCAATAATCCAGAGCCATCAAGCTTCTTGCCCCTAATAAAATATAGTTGTGTAGGATCAAGTATCGAGAAGTTGACGTCCTCTCCGTTATTTGATTATCATTGTAACCTGTTTTGCAAAAGCTCTCTCATGCAGTTTACTAGAGACATTTTCTATTATGAGAAGCTTTTTTAAGGATTCAAATTATATTAATTTATTTGACAAATTTAAATTACAAAAGATTCAGCTCACCGTGTGTCATTTTATGTATAATATATCCTTTTTCAAATTTGAGAATAAAATATAGTGGTGCCGGATCAAGCATTGGAAAGTTGGCTTCGGTTTCGTCCATTGATTTTCATTCTAATCTTTTTCCTTGGATCTTTTTGATGTATGTTCCTTGAGCGGTATTTTTTGACTTATATCTATTCCATAAATTGAAATAAGAGAAAAAAATAGTTGTATAACAGGTTTTTTTTCTAATTATGTAATTACGAATTCACCAGATATCAAGCTTCTTGTCTCATATAGAATATAGTAGTGCATGAGCAAGCACCGAGAAGTTGACACTTGATTTTGAGTTTCACTGAAGGGCACTTAATGTGGAGTCAAAAAGTTTAGCAGGTTTAGCAGGGTTGTTTTTAATTTTTATGAGCTATACTTTTACATTGTTTCGTAGTCATGTACCATTCTGCTTTTCAGGTCCACAATGAGTTAGTATATGCAGAGTTAATCATTATTTAAAATATCTCTCTTCATAACTAAGCCATTGAATTGGCAGTGAGGTGAGAAGGCACAATTAGGAATGGTATTGTCATATATTACACGTAGTATATTATTACTTTTTCACGTTGTAAAAGAGCGACTTTTTGTTTTGGCGTTATACTTTTAATTCAATGTTCTGTAAGTCTCAGTAGCTTAAACTTCAATTTTGTCTCGAAAACATGCTTGTCAACAATAATGTTAACTCGCTTGAGATTTTACTTAAACAGCCTCGTGTATTTTTGATTTTATAAGTTATGTACCTTGTATGGTTGTAGTGGATCCTAATTCCAATAATTTTATATCTCCTTTTTAGATCAAAAGTACCTATTGATGACCAAATTTCGAGACAGTCTCTCCTTGTACTTTTTAGTTTATTTTAATTTTTTGAAATATTTTTCTTTCACTATTTATATATAGAGTTTTTTGTCTTTTTAAACTTTCCTAGAAGAAGCGGGTTGATTAGAGCTTTTAAAATGTAAAAGACAATGAAATAACTATGAACACAACTTGCGATATGCCACTTTGGAACAGCTAATTTTACTTATCTTGTGATTGTTATCTAATGTTGGAAGTTATTAATTTGTGGACATATATCACTATCAAGCGCCATATTATATCAGTTTTCGTTCGTTTTATGTAATGTAACATTCATTTTTTTGAATTGATTCGCTTTGTTATCAGAATGACGTCCCTTGACGGATATCTTACCTTAACATTTTACCTTGCATCTGTAGAATCAAACCTCGTGCAATTAGTATTACGTATCGTATCGGTCAGCTAATGATGTATGCTCGGAACAGCAATGTTATCGATTATCTGATTTATAAATATCCCTTTATGACTCAGTGAAGTTTTGGGTAGAACAGTTTTCTTGCGAAATACCTTTCTGGGGATCCGTTAACAAACCCATTTGATGCTTGGTCCTTCTTCAACTGAAGATTTTATTACGTGAAGAATCCTTCAATTGAGGAAGCTCATCGATCCTGCGTGAAAAGCCCTTCTTCCGAAGAAATCCCATGAGTGTATTCTTTGTGTAAACGTTTCTTCTGGAAGCGGCCTGGAGAACTATTGTTCCTATTGGTCTATCCAGCTGATCGAACCCGCAAAATCCGGCTTTTTTACTGTTGTTTGTTTCTTGAAATTTGAAAAATTATAGGTCGGCAATGAATTGTGACACGACATGCACACTTAATTATTATTTAGAGCCTGAATTCATTATTTTATCGAAATGTTGCTTAAATTAAATTTTAAAATTGGCTAAGCTAATTATTCTCCCTTATAATTAGACAACAAAACACGGTGATTACTTGGCAGTGGTTAAGCGGAGACTGAGTCATGCTCTCGATAAATCACTCACGAAATAAATTGTGCTTAGCGGCAGACCATTAACCTGATGGGCATTCCTGAAAATTCAATAAATGGTTTTTGGCATAATTATTTTCGGTACTGTTAGAATATTATTAGAGCGTGGGTATAAATGGGTAATTACAACGTCAGATTCCGCATCTATTTGAATTCGGGCACTCTATGTGGCATTAACATTGTGTACAATTCATAAACGAATAAAAATCAGAAGTTTAGAATATAAAGGACTACATTCAGGCTTAGAAGATTCAAATATATCTTAGATCTAACAGGATAAAAATAAAGGTAATATGTCATGAACCGAACACCTTTGGACCCCGTACTATAAATTGACTACACCTTTTTCTATGTCGTTTTTCCATTTAATATTAATATTCCTTTGTTTTCTTTAAGTTCAATCTCAATCCTAAACTTCTTTAGATTTGTTATGAACCGACCGAGGTGGGTCGTAATTAAATTATGAGGGCATGGGACCAAATTAAAATTATTGCACTGATTTTCCTACGACTGGTCTAGTTAATATTTAAAGACTAATTCTTTAATGAAACAGATTCACACTACGTGCATTGATTATATCTACATTTTCCTCTGTCATTTTTCTTATTTATTATTAATATTTCTTTGTATTTTTTAAATTCACTCCTAATCCTGCCTTTTACTAGATCCCTTATCAACAGATATCGATCATAATTCAATAATGAAAGAATGGGACCAAAATAAAATACTTTATTAATGTGTAACATGCACTGGCGTGTATTTTTCCATATCACTTTTCCATTTAATATTAATAAACCTTTGGTTTCTTTAAATTCATTCTCAATCCTACACTTTGTTTAATATTTTATCGGTCGTTAATTATGACAACACCCAAAATAAATAAAACATTTTTATTAATGTGTAACTTGCACTAGTTTTTCATCAACAGGCGTACTTAATATTTAAAAGGAAAATAAATATTTTAAAGACTATCGTTAAAGTGAAACAGATTCCATAATCTTCGTGGTAATTTTTTTCACGTTGCGTAAATTTTTCTCTGTCATTTTTCTTATTTGTTATTAATATTTCTTTGTTTTCTTTAAATTCAATCCGAACCCTGCCTTTTATTACATTTCTTATCAACAGATCTCCCGTTTATAATTGAATTGTGAGAGAATGGGACCAAAATAAAATACTTTACTAAAGTGTAACATGCGTTGGCGCGAATTTTTCCATATCATTTTCTCATTTAATATTAATAATCCTTAGCTTTCTTTAAATTCGTTTTCAATCCTATACTTTCTTTGATTTGTTATAAATATATTTTCTCGGTCGTAATTAAACTCTGACACAATGGAACCAAAAAAAAACAAAATATTTATTAATGTGTAACATGCACTGTTTTTTCACAATAGGCGTACTTAATATTAAAATGAATAATAAATATCTTAAAGACAATTTTTCAAATTTATTTCACGTTACGTACATTGATTATATTCACATTTTTCTCTGTCACTTTGCTTATTTATTATTAACATTGCTTTGTATTTTTTAATTTCATTCTCAATCCTACTCTTTATTTGATTTTTTATAAACATATTTTCTCCGTCGTAATTAAATTACGACAGAATGGGACCAAAATAAATAAAATATTTTTTAAGTGTACCATGCACTGCTTTTTTACCAATAGGCGGACTTAATATTTAAATGAAAAATAAATATATATTTATTATACGTTGAATATATTTACCTTTCTCTATATCATTTCCCATTTAATATTCCTTTGTTTTCTTCCAGTTCATTATCAAAAAAATGTATCGTACGCTGAATATATTCACCTTTTCCTTGTAATTTTCCCATTCAACATTAATTTTTCTTAAGTCCATTCTTAATCCTACACCTTATTAGACTTGTTATAAACAGATCTTCCCGATCGTAATTCACTTATGGGGTAATGGGACCAAATTAAAATAATTTATTAATGTGTAACATGTATTGATTTTCCTACGAAGCGACGTTTGTACTTACTATTTAACAGAAAAATCGATATTTCAAAGGCGAATTTTGAATTTAAACAGATTCTATAATCTTATTACAGTATATTTACCCTTTTCTATTTCTAATTTTCATTTAATATTAATATTTCTATTTTTTAAGTTGTTTCTCAATCCTACACCTTTGTCTATTTGCCTTGTAATATTATTATTCCTTTATTTCTTTGAGATGTTGCTCAGTCCTCTACCTTCTTAGATTTGTCATAAACGGCTCTTCCCGGTCGTAATTACATAATGGGAGATTGGGACCAGAATAAAATACTATTAACGTCTAAAATGCGCTGTTTTACCTACGACAGACCGACAGGCGTATTTAATATTTAAGAAAAAAGCAAATATTCGAAAGGGTCATTCTGAAATTAAACAGATTCTATAATCTTGTCAGTACTTTATTGTATCTTGGGATTATTCACCCTTCTCCATGTCATTTTTCGATTTAATATTATTATTCTTTGTTTTGTTCAAAATCACTCTCGCACTTTATTAGATTTGTTATAAACTGATTTTCCCGGTAGTAATTAAATTATGAAAAAATGGGACCAAAATAAAATATTTTATTAATATGTAGCATGCACTGTTTTCTTATGACAGGCCTACCTAATAATTAAAAATAAACAGATATTTGAAAGTCGAATTCTATAGTCTTGTCGGTATTTTATTTCGTCTTAGGTACATTAATCACATTTTTATGTTATTTTTAATTTCATATTAATATTTCTTTGTTTTCTTAATCCTACGTTTCATTACATTTTGTTATAAGCAGATAGCTCCGCTCATAATTAAATTATGAAAGAGTGGGACCAAAATAAAATACTTTATGCACCCGTTACATTTATTGTTTTTTTTTGACAGACGTACTTAATATTTAAAAGAGAAATATGTATTTCAAACTTCAATTCTGAAATTAAAGTGATTCTATAATCCTGCCGGTATTTTATTTCGCGTTACGTTTATTAATAATATTCATATCTTCTATGCTATTTTTTTAATTTCATATTAATATTCCTTTGTTATCTTCATCCTACACTTCATTACTTTTTGTTATAAGTAGATCGTTCCGTACGTAATTAAATTATGGGAGATTGGGACCAGGATAAAATACTATTAAAGTCTAAGATACACTGTTTTATCTACGACAGACCGACAGGCGTATTTAATATGTAAGAGAAAAGCAGATATTCGAAAGGGTTATTTTGAAATTAAACAGATTCTATAATCTTGTCAGTACTTTATCGTATCTTGGAATTATTCATCTTTCTCGATGTCATTTTTCCGTTTAATATTATTATTCTTTGTTTTCTTTAAAATCACTCTCACACTATATTCGATTTGCTATAAACTGATTTTCCCGGCCGTAATTAAATTATAAAAAAATGGGACCAAAATAAATTATTTTATTAATATGTAGCATGCACTCTTTTCTTATGACAGGTCTACTTAATATTTAAAAATAAACAGACATTTAAAAGTCGAATTCTATAGTCTTGTCGGTATTTTATTTCGTCTTAGGTACATTAATCACATTTTAATGTTATTTTTTAATGTAATATTAATATTTGTTTATTTTCTTAATCCTACACTTCATTACATTTTGGTATAAGCTGATCGTTCCGATCGTAATTAAACTATGAAAGAGTGGGACCAAAATAAAATACTTTATGAACGTGTTACATTCATTGATTTTCTTATGGCAGGAGTACTTAATATTTATTTTATGTCATTTTTTCATTTCATATTAATAATCTTTTGTTATCTTAATCTTACACTTTATTACATTTGTTATAAGCAAATATTTCCTCTTGTAATTAAATTATGAAAGAGTGGGACCAAAATAAAATATTTTATGAATGCGTTACATTTTTTGTTTTTCCTATGACAGGCACCCTTAATATTTAAAAGAAAAATTTAGATTTCAAAGTTTAATTCTGAAATTAAACAGATTCTATAATCCTGTCGGTGTTTTATTTCGCATAACGTATATTAATTATATTCACATTTTTCTACGTTATTTTTTCGTTTCACATTAATATTCCTCTATTTTCTTAGTCCTACACTTTATTACATTTGTTACAAGCAGATCTTTCCGCTAGTAATTAAATTATGAAAAAGTGGGACTTAAATAAATTTCTTTATGAACGTGTTACATTCATTGATAATCCTAAGTCAGGAGTACTTCATATTTAAAAGAGAAATATATATTTTAAAATTTATTTCCGAAATTGACGTGATTCTATAATCGTTTTGGTATTTTGTTTTGCGCTACGTTTATTAATTATACTCATATTATCCTATGCTGATTTTTAATTTCATATTAATATTCTTTTGTTATTTTAATCCTACACTCTATTACATTTGTTATAAACAGATTGTTCCGCTCGTAATTAAATTATGAAAGAATGGGTCCAAAATAAAATGCTTTATAAACGTGTTACATTCATATCATATCAACAATGCTTTGTTTTGTTAGTCCTACACTTTATTACATTTATTACAAGCAGATCATTCCAGTCGTTATTAAATTATGAAAGATTGGGACCAAAATAAAATACTTTATGAATGTGTTACAATAATTATTGTTTTCCAATGACAGAAGTACTTTATAATAATAGAGAAATTATATTCATATTTCTCCATCTTATTTTTCATTTCATATTAATATTCCTTTGTTTTCTCAATTCAACACTTTATTACATTTACATTTACATATTATGAAAGAGTGGGACCAAAATAAAATATTTTCAGAACGTGTTACATTCATTAATTTTCCCCTATCAGGAGTACTTAATATTTAAAAGGAAAATATATATTTCAAACTTTAATTCTTAAGGTGATTCTATAATACTGTCTGTGTTTTATTTCGCATTTCGTTTATTAATTATATTCATATTTTTCTATGTTATTTTTCCATTTCATATCAATATTCCTTTGTTATCTTAATCCTACACTTAATTACATTTGTTATAAGCAAATCTTTCCGCTCGTAATTAAATTATGAAAACGTGGGACCAAAATAAAATACTTTATGAACGTGTTTATATTATTTAAAAGAGAAATATATATTTCAAACTCCAGTTCTGAAATTTATTCTATTATCCGGTCGGTGTTTTATTTCGCGTTACGCTTATTAATGATATTCATATTTTTCTCTGTTATTTTTTCATTTCATATTAATATTCCTTTGTTTTTATTAATCCTACACTTTATTACATTTGTTATAACCAGATCTTTCCGCTCGTAATTAAATTATGAAAAAGTGGGACCAAAATAAAATACTTTATGGACGTGTTACATTCATTATTTTCTATTTACATGCGTACTTTATATTTAAAAGAGAAATATATATTTCAAACTTTAATTCTGAATTTTTTTCTATAATCCTGTCTGTGTTTTATTTCGCGTTACGTTTATTATTTGTATTCATATTTTTCTGTTATTTTGTCATTCCTTTGCTATCTTAATCCTACACTATATTACATTTGTTATAAGTAAATCTTTCCGCTTGTAATTAAATTATGAAAGAGTGGGACCGAAATAAAATATTTAATGAATGTGTTACAATCTTTGTTTTTCCTATGACAATTCTGAAATTAAACAGATTCCATAACCCTGTCGGTATTTTATTTCGCTTTACGTATATTAATTACATTTATTTATGTCATTTATCCACTTAATATTAATATTCCTTTGTTTTCCTTAAGACCATTCTCAAACCTGCACGTTATTATATTATAAACCAGTGTTACCTGTTTTAATTTAATTAATGAGGGAATGGGACCAAAATATCAAGGCTAATATATGGACTGTTTTTCTTATTACGGTCGCAATATTTAAATGAAAAATAGGTCGAAGAGGAGAAAATTTAAATAAAAGAGGATTTGGCTACCGCGACGTCCAAGTGACCTGAAACTTATTTAAATTAACCGAGTTTCTGGCTTTAATAATAACCGAGATCCTATAGTTGAATGTACATGAGAGACTCGACTTCCGGGCACACTCTAACATGCAAAAACATGGTTTTATATTGCCTCTATAGCTAAATATATACATCACAAAGAGCTTCAAGCTTTAAAGTAAAAAAATGTATATACTCCGAGAAGGTAAAGTCAGAGAAACTTACCGAAGGGCTATTATCACTCGCCACTTTCTCGGACCCGACTTCGCGCCGCAACTCGACACGTTTCTTTTATATCGATCCAGTTAATTAGAATCGCATGTAAACAATGTTTGGTACGGGTCTTAAAACATAATGAAATGAAAGCAAAGGAAAAAACATAAATTTAAGTATCTGGCAAGCATTTCCAAACTATTTTTTGGCAACGGACCAGTCACCTGCCTCATACTCGGTGGAGACGAATAATAGTCCGGGATAATGGGCGTCCAAATTAATGTTAGCGCAGAAGAATGTGTCTCATTTCTTCTCGAGTTTCGATGGCATAGGATTTTTTTTTAAATATAAGAAACATGTCTGTCGGTATTTTTGCACGATATATCTCAGCAGACAATTGAGAGCTATACGTGTATTCGACATAGATGTTCGTCTGTCATTGAAAGTCCTGTAACTTATTATTAACGTTACATTTGCGATCAGCCTAACCTGTTACGTAATACATTCATCGAGCACTCGGAATAAGAAATAATGTATTAAATCCAAGTAGAGTAGATATGGGAGTTAGGCAACCACCATCCTCCGAAAGGGCTATATACCTACCTTCGGTGACGCAAGTTACATGTACCATTCCTGCTCACCTGGACCAGACCGTGGAGACTGCAACCGCAGCATAACCTAGCTTATAAATATATGTAATTTAGCTATTTGCGTCATTCCATTGCTTGCATTCATATTGTAGGAACTCAGAGATTCAGCTAAGAGTCTTTCACATAAATGTAAGGTCTCTACGCAATAAATCTCTGCAGCTAGAGGCCTTTGTCACCGACAAGGACATAGACATTCTATGTGTTACTGAACACTGGATGACATCCCTTGAAATGGAAGCCATGCAACTGGAAGGTTTTACGTTGGTGGCCTTTTCGGCCAGGGTTCATCATACAGGAGGAGGTACAGCTATATTTGTAAATAATACATTTTCAGAGTATGTTAGTAATAATTTTAATTTGGATTTTAATATTGAAATGTGTTTGGAATACTCTTTGGTATTTATCGAGAGGCTTGATCTTTATGTTGTGTCTATCTATAGATCCCCGTCAAGAAATTTTGACACCTTCTTGACGGTCTTGGAGAGTATATGCAATAAGCTTAACATTGCTAAACACGTGCTGCTGGCGGGAGATTTCAATGTGCATTTTGGTACAACCGACAACAGGGTGGTGGCACTGTGTGATACCCTGGGAGGCTTTGGTTTGCAACATTTGTTTCAGGCTGCAACTAGGCAGGGCTCCTGCTTAGACAATGTTTTTGTGAGTCCTAATATCCAAATACTCGCATCTTTGGTCATTCGGCCAAATATCTCAGATCATGATGGTCAACGGGTGGACTTCGCATTGCATGTGTCACATAGTTTACTTCATACCAAAAAGGTTTGTAGGCCTGTAACACAAAGAGGCCTCTTCAACTTTCACAATATCATTTCAAATACTCGGTGGGATTTTGTATCACAAATTGATAACTCCTGTTGAGTGTAAGTTCACAAAATTTATTAACATTTTAGAGGAGGCCTGCTTAAGATGTTTTCCAGAGAGGCAGTACTTGGTCAGGTCAGATCATGGTTTACTACTGAGCTTAAAAGAATGAGAGAGCAGCTTGGTTTTCTCGAAGCAGTGTACAGACAGTATGGGGGAGAATATGCTAAAAATGATCTAATTCAGTGCAGAGCCAGGTATTATAAAACAATCAGGACTGCCAAAGTCCAAACTAATCACAGACTAATTAATTCCTCAAGGAATCCTAGTCGAACTATGTGGCAAGTTATAAACAAGTTTTGTGGGAATAAAATTAAAAAGAGTCCCGAATGTAACATTTCTGTAAATGATTTTAACCGTTATTTCTTGGGTGTTGGACAGGGAATTGTATCGGGGATGCCATATTCAGATATTGACCAGATATCTCTTATTCCTGAGAGGAATAATATCTTTTCATTCTCTGAAATCTTATTTATTCAAGCCCGAGATGCAATATCAAATCTTAAAAACAAAAGCAGTAAGGACATATTTGGAATAAATGTTAAAATATTGATATCTATTAAAAACGAAATTATATACCCTTTAACTAAGCTAATAAACTTATGCATTCAAGAGGCATGTTTTCCCGCCCCTCTGAAGGAAGCTGTGGTTGTTCCTCTTTTAAAAAAAGGAGTTCCAGATAAACCTGAAAGCTACCGGCCTATATCCTTGTTGCCAATAGTGTCAAAGATCCTGAAGAAGTGTCTGGCTGAGCCGATTGTGGATTCTTTTGAAAGGAACAACCTGTTCACCGAATGCCAGTATGGTTTTCGAAAGGATAAGAATACTGTCCTTGGAATCTTGGATTTGGTGTCTGATATCCTTGGGGCATTTCAGAGTCTGCAGTATGATACAGTTCTTTGTTGCGACCTCAGCAAAGCTTTTGACTGTGTCGATCATGGAATTCTTCTCCGGAAACTGAAAGCTTACAACTTCGATGTATCAAACCTTCAACTTATAACATCATATTTAGAGGGCAGACATCAGTCTGTGAGGCTCTCTGGGGTAACATCAGCAAGGGGTGACATAACAATTGGTGTGCCCCATATTATTCTTAGTATATATTAATGATCTGCCACTTATTGACTCAGCAGCAAAATGCACTCTCTTTGCTGATGACACCACAGTGACCTTTCGGTCTGACTCTTTGACAGCTTCTTTGGAGGGTTCTCTGGTGGCACAGGAAAAGGTGGAGCAGTGGTTCTGCAGTAATAGACTTTTGATGAATTCAGATAAAACACTTAGAATCATCTTTTCAATTAGGAATTTGGGACGGACCAACGTCTACTTTGGAATCATCACATCGACCAGCTAACTTCAAAGCTTAATAAAGATGTTTATCTGCTTCGGGGTCTTAACAACAGGGTGTCTCACCAGATGCTCAAGGCCGCATACTTTGCTGTTTTTCACTCCCACATGGCCTATGGTATACTGGCTTAGGGTCATGCGGCTGATGCTAAGCGTGTTTTTGCCCTTCAACGAAGGGCCATTAGGGTGCTTGCTGCCCCTCCATATATGTGATTCCAGCAACTTGCTGGGCTCACATATATGGACGACTGTAGGCCAGCTTTTGGAAACCTTGGCATCCTTACCTTGCCTTCCCAGTATATTTTGGAGAACTTGCTCCATGTCAAAAGAAATGTTCAGTCTTTTGGAGCCCATCAGGACTGAGTTTAAGAATGTTGTGTCCGATAAAACTACCCGTCTTAACTCTACAACATGGTTCAAAATAAAAAGCCAAATTCACTTAACTCTTTAATGGACAGACAAAAACACTTCACCGAACATACGAACAACTGAATTATTATAAACAGATAGGCATCGACTTTAACTTAACGTGATCAACTACAAGTGACCACAATAACCGCCAAAAAGTATGACAACAAACAAAACTCGATAATTTTAGCGAATCGGCCGTACATTTCATGGCACGACTTCTCAGTCTACTGACCCACTGACCGAATTTTTAGAGTACCTTTTAGTTCGAACAGGTGGCGCGGTAAAATAATGCTTGACAGAGGTGGGGGACCGATTCTTGACATTAGTGATAAAAAATAATTATAGAGGGCTCTAACAAGAATAAAAACTTGGAAGATTTCTGTAAAATATAAAAAATTGAACTACACTATACAACAGCAAAGAATAACAATTCAAACTCTCCTGTAGAAAGTTTCCATTCTACGCTGATCGAACACTCGAGATGCCTGAAAATTAAAATTAAGCAGTATTCTCCCGAGCAACTAATGAAACGCGCTCTTCTAGGATACAACAATTCTATCCATAGCGTAATTTGAAATTATTAAAGGTCCTATTAACACAAATGACCCCTTCGAACTTAGTGACCATGTAATTATATCAGACTAGATTCAAAATCACAAAGAAGCCTCTGATACCATTTACGAAAAAATAAGAGAAAACAACCAACAAGTGAAAGAGAAGGTAATCGATAAAAGAAATGAAAAACGAGAGGATCCACCTCAATTTTCTCTCCAGGAACCAAAACCTCGAAATAAGTGATTACCTAAATGTCAAAAAGTAAAAGTTGAGAGTCAAATCTCTATTAAATTAAAAACAAACAAGGGCACTTATCATAAAAACTCTGCAAAGAACCCTAAGATTAAACAAAAACGATATTTACAGGAAGGAAATGGCACCCCCGAGCCTTTAGAGCCTGATGCTACTCCTGGTACTTCAGCTGACCAACAGTGAAGATATCCAGCTTACCCTTGTAAAAAACCCCATATTACCCATTCAGTTAGGCAACGCCAAACTTATATATAGTAAACATACATTTATAAACTACTTAGATTTAAACACAGTTAGTAGATAATTAACCAATATTAAAACAAGTTATTTTATGTTAAGAGATCATGGTACACATGAAAATATAAATAATCCTATATCCTATCAAGGCTTAGCCGATAACTTACTTTATAGAACCGAGTTTCTAATTAACATTACGCAAAATAAACTAGCTAACTTAAATCCTCACATTAGGAATAAAAGAGGCCTTATTAATATAGTGGGAAGTGTAAAATAAATGGCTTTTTGGCACACTGGATGCCGACGATGGTAATAGGTACGACAACGCAATTAATACTCTGCAACAAAATCAGAAAAATATTATAAAGCATTTAAACACTCAAATGTCCTTGTCAAAACAACTGATAAATAATTTCATTTTCATTTCATTTTTATTCCAAAAAAATACAATTTACAAATTCTTAAAATTAAACATAATGTGGAATAATGTTGGCATTGCAGTCCCCGAAGTCGCATGACTAGTATGGGGAATAAATAACATGATATTCTCAATCTATCTAAAACCTAAGGTATACCTAAATAATCTAAGTAAGCCAGTAAGGCCTAATGTAATATGAGAACTTATAACTACCGGACATAAAGTATAAAAAGTAAAATTAAATAGTAATTACTTATCTAAGTCTATAAAAAATTGACTTTTGTAGAATACTTTCTGGGTAATGAAAAAATAAAAAAATACTTATTAGAGATGTAATGATATGACAAACGACCAAAACAGAACAACAATGACGAACAACGCAGCGACTGATAAAATGAGACGAATAAAAACTCAAATAAAACAATAAAAGGAATAAAAGGAATAAAATTCTTGTTAACTGTTAAAATGTTTTTACTAGGAGGCCATTATAATCGTGCTGGCATTTTCTCTTGGTTGGTTTAGAATCCAACGTTTAATTTTATTTTTAAAGATGGGCAAGGATATACTCCTTCTAATTTCACTGGGCACCTGACGGTATACATAGGGGGCCAAAAACCAAAATGATCTTTGACAAAGAGTTTTTGTTACTTTTATTGTCACGGTTTCCACCTCTTGTTTGTGTCTTGTATTGTGGTTATGAGCAATTGGCCTTAAATCTGTTTTATTTTTAAACTGCCTTATTAAAATAGAATTCAGGTAAGTTTGTCTTATATCAAGAATGCGACCAATCATGTATAACTCATCCGAAGGATAATAAAATCCTTTTCCATAAAGTATCTTTATAAAGAACTTCTGAAGGATCTCTAAGGGTTTAATATGATTAGAAAACGTTCCACCCCATACACCAATCCCGTATTGAATGTGTGACTGCACTAGAGCGAAAAACATTATTCTTAGTTGAGAAGTGTTTAAGATTAATTTTAGTTTTCTAAATTTAAATAAGATTTGCCTCAGTTTTTTACATAAAAAATTTATATGTTTGTCCCATTTCATATGATTATCGAAAATAACTCCTAAATATTTGATCTCATCACTTTTTTGAATGGTATACTGATTACTTCGTGAGATAATCTTAAGTTCGTGAAAGTTTGTTTCTTTTCTTTTATTACAACTAAATGTCATAAATTTGGTCTTATCGAAGTTTATAGTAAGATAACTGTGGTCAAACCATTGTTTTAACAGAAGAAAATCCATTTCCGCTAGTCTCTTCACAGAGTCCCATGAATCACTGTTGTATTCGATTACGGTATCATCGGCAAATGAAGAAATTTTACCAACAGTGTTAAGTTCTAGTAATCCATTAATGTATATTGAAAATAGGATTGGGCCCAGAACTGTACCTTGCGGAACACCAAACTTTATCTCACGTCCATTACTGAGTACTTCATTTAGTTTAACAGATTGTTGTCTATCAGTTAAGTACGATTCTATGATCTTTAGAGCAATACCTCTAATACCCATGTCTTCCAATCTGTTTAGTAATATAGAGTGTTTCACAGTATCGAAGGCTTTTGTTAAATCTAAAAATATACATAATACGGACTTATTTTTGTTAAGGCTTTCGTGTATGTTGTTACTCAAAAAAAGAATAGCGTCTTCGGTAGATACTTTATTTTTAAAGCCAAATTGTTTTTCCGATATTAAGTCAAATCTCTCTAAAAACGCTAAAAACCTTCTTTTAAGAATTTTTTCCACGATTTTCGAAAAATTTGAAACCAAGGTTATTGGGCGGTAATTTGTCATTTCTGTTCGATCTCCTTTCTTAAATACTGGAACAATTATGCCCTGTTTCAGGACCTTTGGAAAAACTCCAGCCTCCATAATTCTGTTTGTTAAATAGGCTAAGGGTTTACTTATATAAGGAACAATTATTTGCAAGATTTTTGCGGTAATGCCATCTTCTCCCGGTCTTTTATTATTTTTTAATTCTCTAATTACAGTCTCAATTTCTTTTTCCTCTGTCGGATTTAGAAAAATTGATTGCTCATTTATTTTTCGAGTGCCTAGTGGTGGGTCGTTAGATTGATTAGATACGTTGGAAGCAAGTCTTTCTCCAATGTCCGCAAAAAAGGCATTAAAATGGTCACATATCTCTTTTTTGTCTCTCACCAGTACGTTATTTTGCAATTTAATTTCACTTATTTCATTGTTGCCACTGCCATTACCTTTATTGGTATACTTATTAACAACCTTCCAAAGAGCATTAGAGTCTGATTTGGCGTTAATTAATTTGTTTTTAAAATACTCCGCTTTTTTTATATCTATAAGCTTTTTAAGTTTATTCTTGAAAGTTTTGTATTCCCTTTCCAGGTCGCTATTTTCAGGATTTGCTAGATGTCGCTTGTACAAATGTTGTTTAGTATTAACTGAATTTATCAAACCATTTGTTATCCAAGGTTGACGTTTAACATTTTTTATTTGAATAGATTTAGAACAAGTATCAGTTCCATTTTTTATTACGTCAATAAAATTCGCAAAGCTTTTGTTAAGATCTGGTTCATTGTATATATCATCCCAACTAATATTTTTTAATTCATTTATAATTTTTTTTTCATTTAGGATAGTATATGTTTTACTTTTATTTTCAGTGGATCTTTTATTATTATTTAATTCAAGTGCTGCTATTATAGGATAGTGATCGGTTATATCAAGTTTACATATAAATGATTTTGTGCCCTCAGTCGTATTAATTTTAGGATTTTTAAAAAATATATGATCTAAGCAACTTTTTGAATTGTTTTGAACTCTAGTGTAATTATTAATTAATGAGTGATATCCCTCTGAAAACAATATATTCTTATATTCATCACTAATATCTGTATTTGACATTAAATCTATGTTTGTGTCGCCCACTATAAAATGAATACTGTTTTCATGTCTTTTGCTCTTTAGAAAGGATGCTAGATTTTCATTAAAAATATATGGATCTATGCCATGTGGTCTATAAATTGAGCTTACCGATATATTATCTCCCATGATTTGAAGCCCGATATTGACTATTTGAATTTCCCCTAACCATTCAATTGAATGCTTCATATTGTTTTTATGTGTATCTTTAATGTAGACCATTACACCATCATTCTGGTTATAAGTCCCACCATTATAGACCATCCAGTAGCCATCGATGCCAAAAAAATTAACGTCCTTTATTTGCCATGTCTCTGTGAACAATTATATCAAAAGATACCTCCTGTGCAAAAAAAGTCTGTAAGGTTACCAGGATTTCATTAAAGTTCTTATTAATGCTTCTAATGTTAGCATGAAAGATTACAAAATTATTTGATTTTGAGTTAATGCTTTTTTCAAATTCGTTAGCATCATTAATATATTCAGTTAGCCTTTCATTAGGATCGAAGTTTCGGATATATTGATTCATTTTACCCTTTTTGAGTTCTTTTTTATATAAATACTTCAAAACACAATCAGTTTAAGTCCTAATCAAATCAAACTCAATACCAATAAAATGTGGAAAACACTTTTGTTACTATTAAAAAGAACTACAATAAAAATAAATCACGTAACTATTTAAAATACTGAACAGCTACAAGAAATAAAATAAATGAACTACAGTTTGTACTTATACTTTTTTGGCTTGATTTGGCTGCCTATTGTTGGAATTACTGCTAGTACTACCACTTCTTAGCGTTCTTTTAGGCTGCTGAAAAGGATTCTCGTCTTCTTCAACCGACGATATGCGTTTCTTAGACTCCTGTTGTTGAGTTGGTTCCTGCAGTACCCTTCCACCCTGCTTCCGGTTTCCAGCGGGCAACTCGATGTTTCTTTTTTTGAGGTCGTGAAGGGTTGTTATCTCGCCGTCAACTACCAGAGTTTTATTTTTAATGAAAGCTTGTTTATTGGATTGTCTAGCTACTTTAAGATGCTCGTATAGAATTTTCTGGTCCGCTTGTTCTTCTTTGGTGAAATCAGGTGTGATTGCTATTTTACTCCCTTTAAGCTTCTTACAATTTTTGAGAATTTCTGCTTTAAGAAAGTAACTTATTAATTCCAAAGATGCTATGCGTATTTTTTGGGGCGATGGTTGACCCAGTCTGGAAAAACTTCTTACGTCAGTAAATCGGCATTCTACCCCTAGCTTGCTATTAATCAAATCCAAACAGCTGCGTATGTCTGATAAGTGATCCTCTTGTTCTTCTAGGCCGTGGAAGATTAGCTTGTACTTCTTAGACTCTCGTTCAACTCTACCTAGCTCACTCCTTAATTCCTTTACCTCGCTCTTAAGAGCAATATTTTCGTTTTTGATATCGGATACTTCCTTAAAAAGGTCCCCTTTCAATGTTCTTATTTCAAGGGTAAGTGCGGTTTTTTGGTCAGTAATTTGGTTTTTCAGCTCCTCGTTGCTCTTTATTAGAGTTTGTATTAGTTCTACAATTTGCTGGTTTTCCATAATAGATATGCAGCGTACACAATTATAACAAGGACAATTTTGTACTTATTATTTAAACCGATTCAACAATGTAAAGTATTCAGGTGTATGATCCGCTTTATTTCTCTCACGCCTTGCATTCCAGCGAACAATTTACCGATAAGAGATTTTGGGTATTTGGTATGTTTTTTATATGAATATGAGTTGTTTCTATAGTTGAGGTTTTAAGTTATTCAGTAAGTTTTTTGATCAGTTTAAATAGTACATACGTTCTTAGGGCCGTAGAGTAATATGTTAGCCTATTTTCCAAAAATTTCCCAGCACTGTTTCTACGAATTTAAGACACTTTTCTCTGGAGTATCGTTGTTTATTGTTGTTTGGTATAGGTGACCATACACATCGACCACCAACTATATCGACTTTAGCAAATAATCAAGATAGACTAGAACAAGGATTATAAATGCTCATCATTGATAGTGAAATTAGTAGTTTTGAAACCTACCTAAGTTTTCAAAGCGTACTATCCCAAATAATTCTTGATTGTCAAAACCTAATAACATTCATAGACAATTTACAAGATGGTATAATGTTTGCTAAACTCAATGCTTTGCATAATTCAATTATTTCTGTTCAAATATATTTTATCATACTATCAATTCTTTGGAACACAAGTCTCATTTTCTAAAGGTAAAGTAATTTTTGCGATTCACGCACCACTTTTGAGATCAGAAACCTTCGTTTACCACCACCTCTATCCTGTCGTCCAAAATAAGACCCTTGTAGTTCCAAAATACCCCTACCTAGCACAAGCGAGAGACAACATACAATTTGAAGAAACCAGCTGTCCAGAAGTTGAAGATATTTTTTGTACTGCCACGAAAATCTCGAGCCCAGAGATGAATGCACCCTTCAGCTACTGAAAAACCACCCCACTGTCAATTGCCGTGCTGACGAAATCCACCTGGAAGAACCCTTAGTCGAACAAGTGGCGCAAGAAGAAGTTTTGGTCCTGCCCGCAAACAACACACAAATATTTTCCAAATGTGGCTCAGATCAATATCTAAAAATCCATATGCCCACGCTTATCACAATCCCGAGGAATTGCGAAGTTACGGTATAAAAAAAAAAGTTCACAAACAACCCTCAATTTAAACAGGGAACACCACTAATCCTACCAGAAATCTGCATCGATGCCCCCAGGAAAACACAATCCTACAAAATGGCAAACCTCAGCAAAGTCAACTTCGAGGAGATATTCAATCTAAAGGACTCAATATATAGACTGCAGCCCACCGAAGAAATCGATGAAAATGATGCCGAGTCAATCACATGGAGAGCTATTACTATCATCACACTAACATTAGTAGTAGCAGCCACCCTGTATATATTATCTAAGAAGAAGATACAAAAATGGATTTCCAGAAGGTGTCAATCCAAGGGAACAAGCAAAAGGAAATCAGAGGAAGCTTCCAAAGGGGATGAAGAAACGCATCCAAATTCCGTTATGTTCGCTTCTTAAGGAGGGAGGAGTTACATGTACCATTCCTGCTGACCTGGACCAGACCGTGGAGACTGCAACCGCAGCATAACCTAGCTTATAAATATATATAATTTAGCTATTTGTGTCATGCCATTGCTTGCATTCATATTGTTAGTCTTAATTTAAAAAGAAATTGTTTTTATAAAAGGAGTTTATCGTCGGACACATTTAATTCGCATTAAATCAGCAGACAGCAGAATTCCTATGCCTTATAATACCGTATTCAGTAGTAGAGTAGAGGAGATATGGTAGTTCTGCATCCACCGTACACCGTTAGGGGAGAATAATTCGTATCTTTTGTAGAATATCGACTGTGATATCTCACAAAGTCGCAAGTGTGATTAGAAGGTTTTGATCTATCAGAACCAGATTATCACACTAGTCTATATAACCCAACATGTCTAGATTTATCGCAACACAAATAATCACAAGTAGAGGAGATATGACAGTTCTGCATCCCTCGTTAAGTAATTTTTTATACTTGTCAGATTTTCTGGAATTAGCTTTATCTGTCTGAATCGCTAAAGCTGAGCGTACATTTATCAGAAGTAATTTTCACTATAAAGTATTTCTAGGATTCTAAGGTTTTTACGTATAAACGGTAGATAGACACTACTGCTCTTTTAATCTTCGTCTATAAGAAATTTTGTGATTTTCTCTAATTTTAAGTAAATAAAATGCGTTTCTTCTTTTATTCATTTATTAAATCTAGTTTCTGTTGGCTTGTTTGTTCGGTTACTAAATATCACTTTCTGGATTGTAATCATCGGTAACTCAAATGCCAATGTCCAAAACGTTGCAAATAACATGGATATTACAAAATGGCCTGCCCATTCATAAAACTGAAAAAAAATCAGAATTTATTATTTATGTATTATTTGTGTATCTGCTACTTATAATTCAGCATTACAATTTTCCTTGGTTACTTTGCCTACAATGGCAAAAAAATGTTTCAAATTATTCCTATTAATTAAAACTTTTAAACTATAGTAACTTTACATGTTAACACATCTCATGTACAAAACTACAGTTTTTTCATTTACTACAAATCAATAAGATTATTTGAAAAAACAAAACCAAGATATACGGGACTCAAATTTATTGATATTTCCA
This sequence comes from Pissodes strobi, assembly GCA_016904865.1. Classification (NCBI taxonomy): domain Eukaryota; kingdom Metazoa; phylum Arthropoda; class Insecta; order Coleoptera; family Curculionidae; genus Pissodes; species Pissodes strobi. The sequence continues at coordinate 59,365 of MU185125.1, forward strand.
TAATTAAGGAGTTCGAGTTCATCATCACAAAATGTTCTTAATGTTCACATTTCAATAGATAATATTACCTCTTATCACTTACCAAGTAATAGTCGGAGAAGTTTTTCCTGTTTTTCACAGTTAACGTATAATGCGTAATGATGGGACCATGAACTAGATATAAACAGTAAGTCAGTTTTCCACCGATTTGCATAAAGGGGTTCGAAAGCAGCCAATTAATAAACCCTGTAAAAAAAACCATATATAAAACACTATACTAATTCTTTTAATAATTAAGTAAATAGGGTTATTGTGTTCACAACCAGTCATCTATCACACTTGTCGACAAATTAACAGATCTAGAATGATAATAATATGTTAAACAGAAGTGAATTAAATATGACAGCTCTACATCCATCAACCACCGATAGAGCTGCATATTTTAAGTTCTTTAACATATTAGATCAAGTTGCTAAGCCGTGCAACTAATGTGTGCAGTTAATTTTGCCAGAAGAAATACAATTTCATGCATATATATCGTGAACTGTTTCATAGATTTATTTGGAAAACCATGTTTACAAGGATAGAGAAAAAACGTTTTTGTTGTATCATACATACCTCCGTGTCCAGTAAAACAGGCGTAAGTAATCCAGCAAAGACCCAGGCACCATATAGGTCTCGATATACTGTAACAAAGAGTTTTACTAATATAGCCGTAGTTAAGGTTAACTTCTTGAGTAACCAGCACAACTCCGAGCATTGCGGCAAGAGCTGTTATCCAGATAAAAATATTGATTTTCTAGAAGAAAAAATATAACAAATTAATAATGAAAATAAATCTGTATGTGCAATGGGTTACTTACTCTATTTATCCTAATATTTTTTGCTCTTTCATGTCTCAAATAAACCCCCATCATCACTCCGATAAAATAATCTACGAGTCTTGAGTGAGCATCGTATTCGCTGAACTCACTAAAAGAAACTTTAATATTATTCTTCTAGACAACAATACCTACAGAGGAAAAAAATATGTGATTGTGGATGATGATGATGATGACGATGATGAGTTTTATCAATAAAAGATTAAATTTAGTTTCATATTAACAAGTACAAGTTTTTAGGTCTGAAAGTACTTACGGATCATACTCTCTCCACTTTAATTTGGAAAATATTGGCACTCCTATAAATAAGAGATTCAATCCAAACAGGGATGCTAAAGCAACTTTAAAAGATCTTCTATATAACATGGCAACTGGAATTATTATCAATGGTGCAACAATAAATAGTTGCATGTCGGCACTAACGTACCATAATGGTGTTATACACTAGAAAAATAATGGCAATGGTTAAATTTTTCATATTATATCCAGTAATATACATCCATATATACACACTCATGTATGTATTCTGAAATATTCTAAAGTAAGTAAGTTATCAGCGACTATACAGAATAGAGTTAATCTCATTCACTACCATCATTGATAGGCAGCAACTTTGATATTACGGTAATACCCCATCCAGAGAGTGAGTTAATGATGAGGAAAACTCTTTGAAAGTGTATTTGTATATGTCGTTGCGAGCGGCTACAAGGATACAATAAAAAGGAAGCTTTAAGTAACCGACAATCAAATAATTTAGTGGGTTCGGCTTCGCGTTTTTTAAGGATGTTTAATTCGGCAACTTTGGTCTATTTTATTACAATAAACCTGATAAGTTGACATATTAATGTTATGGACCTTCCAGCAGTGTTTAATTTTTAAAATAGAGAATTATATTGTATACAAAATCAATATGAATATAAGACGGTTCAACAACAAGATATTATGGCAAGTCTAGAAAGTTGCTGAAATATTAATGTTAACGTACAATCTACGGTTGCTTACTCATAGTCCGAGTTCACACTAAATTCATCACTAATTTTACCCTTTAGTAATTTAGAGCGAAAACAAGGTAGGGGGAGAGATGCGTGCGTCATAAACACACTACTTCCCGACTACTATTTTAAGTAGTACACCCTGATGCAATGAAAATTGAAGCCTCTCCTAAGACATCATCTAATTCTAAAAAAATATTCTGTATATTCCTTTGCGGCGTTGCCATACAGTGTTTCTTTTCTCTAAACAATTGTTTACTTTTGAAAGAACATTCAATATAGTTGCATTTGAATTCAATTATTGAACAACAATTATTAGCAAAACAGCAAAGTTATAAAAATATTTTTGACTTTCACGAGACCTGAAACTGACTTCTCGGTCAATCCTAAATTATTCTGTTGATCGGTTGAGGCATTTAGGATGAAAACAAGGTGGGGGAGAGCAGCGTCCGTCACAAATACACTACTACCCGACTACTATTTTAGATACTACACCCTGATGAAATGAAAATTGAAATCTCTACTTAGACACCATCCAATTCTAAAATGTTCTTCATACTAAACGTATTTATAATTACATTAGCTTTGTCGGTTTGATCGCACTGCAATCTTTAGAGCTTTATTATCAGACTTTTATCTTAAGTGCCTGGACTAATATGGGAGGAGGGAATATTACTCTTTTGCAATGCAGAATTATAATAAAATTTCTTTGGTTCCGATTTTAGGACTTTTCCACGAGCGGAGGAACTGGGATATGTTCACACCTTATATGGTATTGTAACAGAAATTGGACTAATACAAGAGCCATGGATAAATAGAGGCCTTCAAACCCAAAGATGCTAATTGGTGGTGTACTCTAAACACCATGACATACAGCGTGCTCTTTACTTTTTAGTAAACACACTGCGACGCTACCACACTACCTCACACCAACATCAATAGGAAAGATGGACATCTTTTAGAGTCTTTGTCTTTAAAAGACTTAAACACTATTAAGAATGGTAGCAAACCCACCTTTATAAATGCGGTAAGAAAAGAAGTTTTAGATATAACGCTAGCTATCCCATTTATAACAAACTATATAAACAACTGGCACGTTTTGGCACTCACTCAATGTCCGTTCACATGCACATTCACTTCGACATATCCGTTGAGAATACTAAAATGGTTTGCAACTAAGTACCCACCTTGCCTACAAATGGCATCTAGAGTCGGAGCTTGAGAGCAAATCGCTATCCGCTTTAACTATTGAGGAACTTAGAAAGTGCTATAATAGCCTCTTACGAACAAAAAGGTGACAATCCAAAGGGATATGCCATGGTGGAACAAGACGCTAAAGAGGCTAAAGACCGAGGAGGCAATCACTCGGTAAAAAAGTGTTCACATGATTACAAGCGATGTGAACTGCATCGAACTGCAACGGATTGCGCTGGATTGCAGCGAACTACAAGTTATTGTATTAACTTCACCGGACTGCGCCGATCTGCAACGGACTGCGTTGAACTGCAGCTGACTGCGAACGGATGGCGCGGGACTGCATCGAACTGCGCGGGGCTGCATCGAACTGCAGCGGATTGCGCTGGATTGCAACGAGCTGCATGTTATTGCATTAACTCTATTTATAAGAACTGAACCTAGACAAGTTTAATAACGACACATTTCGTTATGTGTATTGGCAGCGTCTCAGATGATAGCAATTTACAAGAAATAGCAAAAAATATCATATTGCTTGTAATTTTATTGTGTTCTCTGGATTCCGCATTTCATAATGAATGAGATACACAATGTGCCAGCGATGATAACCGAACAGTTTTAGAACGCATTTATTGATTCAGTTCATGCAATTCAGATCCTAGATACCATCAAACAATTGGCACCGTCAGATATTTTTTCGTGCAATTAAACTAGACCGTCCGCAATGCAGAAGAAAAAACAACTCAGTGATGTTTGAAATGCTAAATATTTCAAAGTTTGAAATTTAATACAAAATATTTAACAAACCTAGAACTAGATTTCGTTTCGTTTAGAAAAACCACAAGCAATACATAATATATCTATAAAACGTAAAGGTAACACAACCATTAACGGAAACAAGATTCTGTTCATACAAAGGAAACGCAACATAACTCTTATAATCGCTAGTCGGATTTTGATGGTCTTTTTTTAATTAAAGCTGGTTTGTTTGACAATAATCGCTACTGTAGACATTTATGCTGAAATATAGGTTCTAAGAACCCATCGATATTTTTTGCTGAAATTTGGTGTGAAGGGCGCTGCAACCACGGCTGTCGAATAGTAGGTATCTTATTGTAGCTCCATCAATTTGGTTTTTTACTTATGCCACTATATTTATTAACGGAGACATCCTCGATTTAAAGGAATTCTGTCGCAGGAAGCGTCCTCAAGAACTTGTAGAACGCTGTAGATTGAAGGTGCACTAACCGCGAAATTCAAATTAGATCATATTCCAGATAACTAACCCTACTTCCATTTAACGATCCCATGCAACTTGAACTGATGGGTCTATTTTCTTCCAATACGACACCTTAGTTTCTTTACACAATGAAAATTTTACACAAACGATTGAATCGACGCACTTATTTTAAATTAAAAAAATATATATAATGGAAATAGCGATACGAACAAACAAATAAAATGATCATAAACCACGAGACTACAATCCGATTTTATCTAGCGTTCGCTATTGGCGCGTCTTCGATCTACAGGCTGCTACAAGTTCTGGAAGACGCTTCCTCCGACAGGATCCCTTTGAATCGAGGATATTTCCATTAACAATAAAGATAAGTAAAAGTCCACATTGATCAGAAACAATGGGGCTACAATAAGATGCTACCCGACACCTGTAGTTGCAGCGCCCTCACTCCACAGATAGTTGAAAAGGTTCAGCAAGAAACATCGATGGATTCTTAAACCCTGTATATGATCAATTTTCAATTTGAGTAAAATTATCTACACTAGCGATTATTGCCAAATAATAAGCTTTAATTTAAAAAACAATCATCAAATTCCGATTAGCTCTTTACGAGAAAACCAAATTTGAAAATTGTCGGAAATTTTAGGTGGGAAAATTTCATTGTTCTTATTATTAGAGAACTGGTAACTGACACACAAAAGTAAACAAGTAGCAAAGTAAAGTAAGGTATCATTTCTTCGAGCATTTCTTCCCCATCTCTTCTTGATATCCCTCGAGATATCCTCAACTTAAGAAGAACTTACCAATACCATCATGCATGAAGGCAATTAATACTGCAAACAAACAACACTGCGCAATTGGTGAAAAGAATCTTGGAAAACTTAGCACAAACACAAAAGAGAAGATGAAGAAGAGAAGGGAACTGAAAAATAAATATACTGAAAATAATACCGAACTACGGCAACTGAATAAAGATATTTTGAAATCGATCAAACAGGACATCAGGAGATATAACACAGACAAAACAACGAAAACCATAGTAGAAAACAGATGTATGAAGATACTCAGACGAGAATTGAAGCTTGAAAATATTGATGGTGAAATTGTGACAAATAAGAAATAAATAATACAGATTGTTGAAAAGTTATACAGGACTCTATATCATGAAAACGAGATTGAAGAAAGGCCGTCTATTAGTGAAAGAAAGTGCTAAATGTAGGCTCAGAAGACATGCCCGAAATAACAGCAGAAGAAGTTAGAATGTCCTTATTGGAGATGAAGAATAATAAAGCTCCAGGGGATGATGACATAGTAATAGAGGCTGTCAAAAAAGAAGGTGAGAAATTACTAACAGCTGTCACTAGACTTTTCAATCTATGCATAATAAATGCGACAACACCAACAGCTTGGAACAATGCCATAATTATCTTAATATACAAAAAAGGCAATATAACCAACTTACAAAACTATAGGCCCATTAACCTTTTGTCACATCTCTATAAGCTGTTCACTAAAATAATCACTAAGCGTATTTATCCCAAACTAGAACTATACCAGCCTAGAGAGCAAGCTGGCTTCAGAGCAAAATTCGGTACAAATGATCACCTACAAGTGGTAAAGTCTTTAGTAGTTTAATAAACCTCTCGTTCTTGTCTTTGTGGATTACCACAAAGCCTTCGACATAATCAAGCACTACGAAATGATGAAGGCACTAGCAGATTGTCGGGTGGATCATAGATATACAGCTCTCATTAGCCACATATATCAAAATGCAACGGCAAGTGTCAAGTTACATGAAGAGGCAGAAAACTTTAAAAGCGAGATAGGGAGACACAATATCTCCAAAATTGTTTATAACACTTTGAGAATATGCATTTAAAAGAATAGACTGGAACAACATGGGAATACATATCAACGGAGCGTTGTTAAACCACCTACGTTTCGCAGATGATATTATTTTAATTACCGACAGAATAGACCAGGCTAAGGAAATGCTTGCGAAATTAACAACTACATCTGCCCAGGCTGCATTAAAGATCAACACATCCAAAATCCAATTTATGACAAACCTGGTAACTTACCAAAACATTGAAGTAGATGGAAAGCTAATCGAACAAGTAACATCCTACAAATACCTAGGACATAAGATAAAAATTGGTCGCGACAACCAAACATGTGAGATTACCCGACGAATTACCTTAGCGTGGGCCGCATATGGAAAACTGCGTGACGTATTTAAATCAGACATTACAACCTGCCTTAAAAGAAAATTGTTTAATCAATGTGTATACTCTCTGTCATGACTTATGGCGTAGAAACCCTTACTCTCACCAAAAAATCAACTGAGAGACTTCAAATTGCTGAACGCGCTATGGAGCGCTCTATGCTAGGTTTGACCTTGAGAGACAGGATAACGAACAATGTAATTCGACAAAGAACTAAAGTCACAGATGCAGTGGAAAGAATTACAAATCTCAAATGGAGATGGGCGGGCCACGTGGCAAGACAGGGACGAAGAAGATTATTGAATGGCGACCCATACAGGATGCTTATAGAAATAGAGGACGTCCTCCAACCCGGTGGACCGCTGATCTTAAGCGAGTATCAAACAACTGGATAAATGAAGCGCAAGACCGTTCCAGATGGAAATAGTTGAGGGAGGCCTATGTCCTGCAGTGGACAAGAGAGGCTACGTGATGATGATGATGATGATCCTCAATTTCTTGCAGAGAGCAAGACAAGACTAAATTCTTAGCAAGATATGTTGGACGTGGTATAGTGCAAATATACTGTTCAATGTCGTAGAATCCCTGCACATCCATGACCGGCAAATATCATTTAAACCAAAAACAACACCCCATCCCAAATAAATTCCATTCTAGAGAAATACCGAGCGCGTCTACGGAGCTTTCTGTCGATTCAAACTAACCCTTGCTTCAAATTCCGTGTATTTTAGAAGGCGACAATGCGACATCTCAGCACGGATATATCTATGTGTGTATAATCTTTGCTACCAACAACTGCGAGGATTCGCTCGTAAACTTACGTACCTACAAGTGTAGATCAAAGTATAGAAACTTACATTTGCGAAGCTGTTTTGATCAATTCGGTCATCACCCATGTTGATAGATTCGTTAATCACTATGAGAAGTCCGATCGACAAATTGCAACTGCAAATGACTGGCTACGTTAGCAAGACTACGTAATTATTCGTAACTATTCGGAAACGCTGTCAACTGAGTCGGGATTTTACATGTATAGACATGATTTCAGAAGAGAATACACTAAACTTGATTGCACTGAATTGTGGGCGAACTGCAACGGATTGCGCCGAACTGTGGGCGAACTGCATGGAACTGAAGAAGACTGCAATGGACTGCGCAGGATTTTTGTCGAATACAGCGGATTGCGAAAAACGCGGCGGATTACCAGCGGACTGCGTCCGGATTTCATAGATCACGTACACATGATTTCAAGAGTGATTGCTCCCTTGCTAAAGACTCAGTCGAGGAAAGCCGTCAATGAAGCCAAAAGACTGGGGAATTGGGATAAATATCATAAAACCCTATCCGAGTATTGCAAAGAGCTGCGGAGGTCCAAAAGAAGAACATTTAGGTCCTTTTTTGAACATAGTAGCATAAAAAAGGGGGGGGGGGGGGGGGGGTTTAATGCAAATTCTTAATATCTCGTAACTTTCCCCAGAAGAGTGTGCAAAATTTGAGAATTTGTGTTCAAAATTGTGCAAAATTAGCTGAACAAAGTAGCATAAAAATTTAAATTTTTTTGACAAACGGGGGAAAATGCAAATTTTTAACACCTTATAACTTTCCCCAGAAGAGTGTGCAAAATTTGAGAATATGTGTGTAAAATTACCTGAACATAGGAGCAAAATGTTTTTTCAATTTTTGGACAAATGGGGGGAAAATGCAAATTTGAGAATTTGTGTGCAAAATTGTGCAAAATTAGCTGCACAGAGAGCATAAAAAAATTCAATTTTGTGACAAGCAGGGGGGAGGGGATGCAAATTTTTGGTACTTCACAACTTTCCCCAGAAGAATGTGCAAAATTAGAAAATAGATGTACAAAGCTGTGCAAAACTAGCCGAATCTAATAGCATCAAATTTTTTAAAATTTTGTAACAGACGGTGGGGAACGGTCAAGTTTGCCCTCTGTTTAAAAAACAGCTCTAGTTTTTCTTGTGTGGGTGTGCAAAATTTTATTTATGGAGTGCAAAATTGTGCAAAATATGTGCAACATTATGGTTTATTTACTTTTGAAATTTGTTTAGCACTGGGGGGTGGGGGGGCAAACTTGACCGACCCGTGGGATTGTCGGATGGCTGCAGATCAACTGGCGAACTAAAACAGACTCACCGGCAATTAAGCCGCTGACCGGCTCGCACGAGACGATGCACAGACTGCCTTTTGGGAAAAAAGGCGGAAGAGACACATTGGGCCAATCCACTTGGGCAAAGATTCATCTCTCATTCACTTAACGCGTAACAAAAGAGCTTCTAATTCTACCAAACAATGAGACAAAACTGGTCGTAGACCTTCTCACTGAATATGGCCCCTGGAAGTACCACCTCAAGAAAATGTGGAAAACCACTGATGAACAATGCAAATTCTGCCAAACTATGGCTGAAATTTCAGAGCACCTACTCAGCGAAGGTTGAGGCATTTCAAAAATGCCATTGTGGCACCTGGAGATCTACAAAAACTCAATCCTCAAAATATTCTGAGGCTCTCGAATTTTCGTGTAATATAGAAGAGTACACAAAAGATCAATTGTGATCGACATGTTAAAGGACAAATCTTGCCGAGCGACGCCTCGCCTCTAGCATACCATACCATAACATACCATGGTATTGTATCCATAAATTCAAACGCGTTTCCTGGGTGAAAGAATTAATTTACGTAAAATAGAATGGTTTCACAATATTATTTTTCAAACTTACTTACCAGTTCTTCTCCCAAATGAAAGATGTAATAATTTTGAATATACGAAAACACTGCCCACCAGTGATTTTTACAGGGTTCTGTCAAAGCTCCATTAACTCTATATGAGAAAAGCGGTCCGTTTCCGGTGTATCGGTATAAATATACAACAAAGAGAAACGTCATCACAACTGCAGGCGTAAGTCTAGAAAACAGTATTATAATTATTATAATTCAAGCATTATGTTTCTACTAAATAAATTTGCTTAGTTTGGGTTAGTCAGATTTTTATATAGGCTTGCGAGTGGTTTCAAGGATAACAAAATTAGGTGGTTGTTGCTATAGTTTTTTCTTCATTTCCGCTTGCAAGTAACTATTTAATATACTTACCTTAAGTATCGATGGATTACCATGGATGGAACTGCTTTGATTTGCATTATATAAGATTTTTTACTTAATTCGTTCTTGAAGTACAGATAAGCCAATAAAAACCCAGATATATAAAAGAAGGAATCTACAGCCAAATGTGCTGTCATTATATATTGGGAATAGTTTAAATGCTGCCACTAAAACATTAGGAAGAGGTAGTATTATTATAAAGCACATTTATGAAAATCATAACTCTCGCGCCTTTTTTTCAATAAATATGTCCGTGTTTGCATAATAATAATCATTAAATTACCTTTGTTCTCCAGTCATCATCCATAACAGGAATTGCTGTCCAGGCCGTAGCACTGTGGCCCGACATAATCCACCACATGCTGATAAATTTTATACCGTTGAAACATAAGACTTGTTCGTTAGAATGTTTCTCAACGGAGAGGAGTCGTTTTCCGTTGGCATGTAGGGAAAAAGCAGTGAAAATAAAGTGTCCTTTTCCTTAAAAATGTTTTACTTATTTCATTAGAACGATTTGTAATTTCTTTTAACTTAATTTATTACACTTACTCTTAGTCCTGTAACATGAAAGGTCATAGATCGTAGTTGCAGTCATAAACAAAATAAAGATAATAAAGGTCACCCTGTAAAGGAAAGATACTATGACTAATAAATAATCATCAACTTTAATATTTGTACTTACAGTGTAATTTTTGCTCCCATATCCAAATGCATATCTGATTCTTGTGTAGAGCAGATGGCGTCATTAAAAAGTGATAAACCAGTCATGTTTTTAAGATCTTCAGCAGTGCATAGATGAGGAATGCAATAGGAAAGTTTCCATGCTTTCTAAAAATCGTCTCAACTTTAATACATCTTCTTTAAACCTATAAACTACTACAGTAAATAGTAACTTACTTCAACCATTTCAGTACTATTACTGAGTGTCACGTCTGGTACGACTAGACCGTAAGTACAATGCTTTCCTAAAATACTCCCTGTTGTAGTCTGAACTTTTACTGATATACATTCGTCATAGTTGCCATAATCGGTTCTCGAAGCATATAGCAAACCAGTATAGGGAAATTTCGACCAAGCATCCGCCACTATAGAATAAAGAGAGAAGCAAAACCAATATACTTACTCTACAATTATTATCATTCAGGTTATTGCACTTTTCAAGTCAAGGTTGAGTAAGTGAATTTAAGCATATGTAGTGTAAAGGTAGGAAAATGAGTATATTCAATAACTCCTATATCTAGAAGGGACTAAGCGGTCACAAAATTTTAGCTCGTGACGTATTGTATTTGGACCTTTGCTATTTAGAGTGATGATGTAGGAGGGTGGCTTGCGGGTGGAAGGGTAATCGTGATCGAGGCGCAAGTGCATGCAACGTTGCCAGACTACTACGATAGTAGCGAGTATTATCTATAGTATCTCTTACATTACAATTTCTCTAATATTGTAAGAAACATATTTCCATAAGGTGTTCTTTCCTCTTTCTATAATGTGGTATTTCGTAATTTATTTATTTAATTATCTAATACTACTACCATGTTCGCGCACTTTCTTAAAATAATGGGAACAAGTAAATAAGTACCTAGGTTTTGAAATTCGTGCATTATTACTAACTATCTCTCTAAATACATATATACGTACATATGTATTAGATACAGTATTCATATTATAACTATTATTATATTATAAATGACCTACAGCCATTTGACTATATATTCATTAATTAAAATGATATAGCGGTAAGAGATATGCGGTAGTCAAGGCAAATGACCTACAGCCATTTGATTATACATACACAGACACCTTGCTTTTACACACATTTTTAAAATCAAACGAGCTAATTATTATTGAACTCTACTCCAATTTCCTTATACAGCCGGCAACAGCGCATACAAAACAAACGAGATTAATTTGCGAATCTGCCCGCTGCTAATGGCTTCGGAAATCGGTAATTAGTGTTATCTTCTTGCATTTTTGTGAAATCGGAACTATTTATGTGCTTTTAAGTGTGTGAAAGTTGTACCTAATATTTCGTTGTATATTTAGGTAAACAATTTATATTAATGGGCGTACTTTTAAATACGTTACACTATATATTTCGGAGTGAAAGCACTGTTGCTTAAGGTTTTGTGTTCTCTTTATAGTTCATTGTGTACGTCATTTTTGTTCGTGTTTAATTGTATATTATTATCTCTTTTTCCGCTAGTTTGGGATTGTACAATAGTTCAAGATTCAAATACTGGTAAATTTTTTACAATAGATTGAGTCGGTATTGGTATATTGCCTAATAACTAGTAAAATTTCAATTTCACACTTTGGTTTGTAAGAATAACCTTGAATATGTTGATGTTTCCCGGAGGTGGATAGTAGATAGGCAATAGTGATGCTGGACTAAAGTTCCCAACATTTACATTTAAATCTACATAACCAAATGTATGGTTAATTTTTTGCATTCCAAGGTCACGGACTAGGTGCTCGTATGAATGCACTTCTCTACTACACCGAAAAAGCGCTCTCATAATAATCTACATCAGATGTTTAGGATATTTGAGAAATCTATATTTCTATATCAGATCAACAATATATATTTATTTACGTATAGTTTGAGATAAGCACCCATTTCTGCAACACTATTTATATTTGTTTTAAAGATCAATCATCATCATTAAGAAAGAGATAATTGGCTTTAACTAGAATATTGTGCTTTTAAAGTCAAGGTTGATTAAGAGAATTTGTACAACGAAAAGGAGATAGATTGGGTCAATAATGTAAATAGATATAAAAAACGAAATGAGCTCAGTTCGATTCAGGTGTTAAAGATGCACTGGTATGAGGCGAACAGCTGGTTATAGTATAAACTTATGGTTCAAGTCGGTAGGTATAATACACAAGTAAATCAGATAATCATCAATATTTATCAATTAAGGTAATACTATAATAGGTTTGTTCTATCATGAAATCTCGGACGGTTTGAAGCCTCCGGAGTTTGCGCATAGCAATAAAAGCGACCCTTATATCGCTATGCGCAAACTCCGGATGTCTTCAAACCGTCCGAAATGTCCTGCTAGAACAAACCTATTATATTAAGGAAAGTCAAAATCAAATACTCGACAAAGATAATGACAGTCAGGTAAAGGTATATTCGATAAATCACATCACAGTAAATGTGAATCAAGTAGTTCTCATAGCATTAATAATATACATTCTCCACTCGAGATAATATCAGGTATGAAAATTACAGTAAAAAAATGAAAAAAATAAATCAATTATCGTAACATTAGCTTCAAAAAAAATCACTACCTTCTAAAATTACTAAATTAAATTATGACATGAAAGAGAATAGATCGGTATGATATAATACTTGAACTAAAGACAGTTATCAGCAAGTTAATAAGACAACTGAGGCAAGTAATTATGTGACGTACGAAATTAAATTTTGATATGGGAGAGAATGGATCGGTATGAGATTATACGGCCGATAATTATGTGACTTACGGTAATAGCATAACATTAAAGTAGATGCCCGCAGTACAAAACTGTTAAGTCAACTAATTACGGCCATATTGTTAGACATTCGATATTTGAGACGATATTAGACACGATGCTAAACAATTTAAGTATTTCTAAACCAAACTATGATAATATTGAGAACGGATTTGATATGAGATAATGCTAGATCTAAGTTCATTTATCGGTAAGTTAATAAAACTAAAACGCTAATTATCTATAAACGAAAACAAGAAATAAGGATCCTATACACGATATAAACAGCAAATAACCTCAATCATGTGATTATATATTCATTAATTAAAATGATATATAGCGGTAAGACATATGCGGTAATCAAGGCAAGTGACCTACAGCCATTTAATTTAAATGATAGATACCGATAAGCGATATACAGTAGTTGAGACAAACGACCTATGGTCGTTAATTATAAATTCATTAATTAAAATGATATATCACTACAGATCGAGAATTACCGTCCTTAAATAAATAAAAATTAATTTTATTAAAATCTGGTCGAGTTGTCGACACTGGCGCTTCCTATGAAGTATGTCTTCACCAGGTGGTTGCGTCACCCTGACAAGAGAAACCTCGGTATGGCTAACAGCTGACGGCGGGATTAGCTAGGTTAGCGTCGGAAGGAGGAAGTGTTACCTCGCAGAAGGAATTATATCCCATAAAATGAATTCTGTCCCACAGAAGGACTCACGGGAGGTAGCGCAAAGTCTTCTACCCTACGGAAGATCCCTAATTAAATTATAAACAATCTTCATGAATAATTTCTTTTTGAAAGCAGACGGTAATTAGACCGCATGGTCAAGAATAACCACGATTATTTTTGACACAAAATTGGTCGCTTTTCTCTGTCTGAACGCATGGAGCGTCCAGACGAGAGGGCCTGAGATTTCTCTCGAAAAATAATATATACCACATCTGTCAAATGGCGCATTAAACGAATGTACCTGTCGAGCAGGTTCTAACACCGGGAGTAAGGTCGCAAGAAGTAAGGTAGCGAGAGTATGGATAACACAAACCGACCAGTAAAAGAAGAACATCGCAATACTGCATTTAGTAACATTTGCAACGTTACAAACTATAGAAGAAAATATAACAAAATATGCAAATTCGCTGATACAAATGGTAGAACATAATTTGCACGAAACCACGTCTCGTTCAACGATCGATTCTTCTCAGCGAAAGATATGCGTGTGCGGTGCGGCGTGCAAGAGATGAAGAAAAAAGATGATTATTATCCCATGCTTGGTTTGAATTCCGCTTTACATTACTGTTCGCCCTATCGCACATTTTTTAACTTTTGTAACACGTTCACCAGCTTACTCTTTTTAAAAAGTTTCACTTCGGAAAGTTTCTTGGTTTGAATTGATTTTTTTAAATAATGTATTTTCATTTATACAGGATGCTAGGCTTTTTATGGGCAGACATATTTAATCGGCGTCTTCTTGAGCGTCTGCCATTTGATTTTGTTCTTTTATTTTTCAACAAAGTTTTACCTTCATTTGTTTTATTTGTCTTTACGAACTTAAATTTTGCTTTTCTTCCTTTTCATGTTTTATTCTCCATATATCTCTATTTTTTTTTAATTTTTTAGTATTTTGATCAAATTTAGTCAGAATTGATAAATTTTAGCGCCCCTGCAATAATAATTAATATTTT